>NW_019060416.1:216302-235765 GCF_000696155.1 Zootermopsis nevadensis
CACTGAGCCACAGTGTTGCAGGCTTCCACGGCGCAGTTCCCCTCGACCTGTTCAAACTTCTCACTACCCCGTACGACCACTCTCTCTCACCTGTGTGAATTAATTTTCCTTTAACTCGTTGCAGATACGATCCCATGCTCGGTCATTGTTTTAGATACCATTTGCGCCGTCCTCAGAACCAGAAATTCAAGCTTTGAACTTGTGTCATTTTTAAGGGAGATTACCCTCAAAACAAAACCTGCGCGTCGCGAGCGTTGACAATGGGGAGGAAGGGGTGCCCCGCGTTATTTTACTCGTGATTGGCGGAGAATTGAAGAAGACAAGTCACGCACGCCTCGTCCAATAATAAAGAAGGAATTTTGTTCCTTTTTCAACCCCCCTCCCCCCCCCCCCCCCCCCGTGTCGGCGCCTGGGTGAACAAGTGGGATATTTTTCATACACTTCAGGGACCCTCTTGCGTTCGGTAATCTTCAGATGTCATCATGAGACATGGGCAGAATGCCATTAGATGTAATAGATTCGACACAATTTCATTTTTCCGCTAAACGTACGGATGTTACGATCAAATATGATGTTCTCCTGTCTCCTTAACTTACGCATTTGCTAACTAACTACTAAGCAACATCTTGCGCAGTTGGTACAGATTGTTATTACTTCAAAGTTACAGAAGGCAAGTGTTTTCCTCCTTCCAATCTGATACTTGAATAATTTCTTAAAAATTTGTAAATTTCCCTGCGTGGTTCGTCTGTCTAATTATAATTAGTGATTTTACCACCTTCAAAAATGAAAATTATGAAACCTCTTAAAATCAATTTTCTTTATCCCCTGGTACTTACACTTATATTTTGGTTCAATTTTTCTCATTGTCTTCCTGCTCTAAGTCGTCCTAGATTTAGATTTTTCTTTTAAAAAAGAGACCACGTTTCACGCCCATGTAAAACAACAGGTAATATTGTAAACTTATAAGGAGGCCTCGAGTTGAATTTTATTTTCTCTTAACTTCAGATAAATTCACGATTCCATTGTACCAATCCGTAGTATGCAAGCCCAGTCCTTCGCGATTAGAAAAACACATCATTAAGCCTTGCCTAATAAGTTAACGATTTAAATAAATAAGGCAGAGACCTTGTTAAAAATCTAAAAGTGCCTTCGCCTAGTCGAGAAATTCCTCGTCTTTTATGGAGCAAGATAGTTTATACCGTGTTCGAAATAGTCCGGTGGTACACGTCCTGAGGCATATGAAGCAGTCCACACCCTAAATACTTATTTTCTTTAGATCTAATTTAATAATATCTTTCCATCTACTCCTAGGTCTTCTGAGTGGTTCTTTCTTTGTACACCTTTCTCCTTCATAAACTCTACATACCTCCCGACAGCCTTCTGGATTTTATAATCGTTGCGGGTTAGCTTAGTCAGTGTAGTGACTCGCTACTGGACGACTGGGGTTCGATCCCAGACGGGGGAAAAGGATTTTTTTTTCCTCTAGCTTTTACGTCCAGACCGGCTCGGGGGCGCCTCCTATCCGATGGGTACCGGGGTCCTTTCCCGGGGATAAAGCTCGGCCGGAGTGTGATCCTGACCACTCACACCCCATCTACTGCCGAGGTCAAGAATTAGTAGGAGCTATACTTTCACTCCCCCCAAGCGCCTACATGGCGTATAGTGAGATAGCTTTACATTTTGTATTAGCATTTTATGAAAGGTATAAATTATGAAGTTCGAAAAAATTGTTTTTTTGTACACTTTGTGATGATGGATACAGTTAGAGAAATAATTTAGATAGTTTTCGTCGCATTATATAATCTTTAATCTTTAGGATTGTATTGATAAGAGGCGTAATGTCTGTGTGGATGTAGCCAGGATGGGAAGGCAGATTATGCTTACGGGATTTTTGTGTCGAATTCTCTCATGCGACGTCTCTTGAAGACCAAAAATGTTCGGACATGATAATTGGGGGAGGAGGGGTTGATTGATCTAGCTCAGGATCCTTTCCGACTTGAATTTATTGTAATACGCGATGCTAATGCTCCAATGTCTACCACCAGATTTTTTAGTAAATTAGTTAGTCTACTTTATTAACATGTATAATATACGGAAAGGGCTTATTAACGTTATTCAATTATATTTATTTATTAAAAATCGTTTTAATCTTTATAAAACTTCAGACGTTAATTTTTTATATGTTGTTATGGAATTCTTTCTGACATAATTGTGGTATCTTAGGTCTGAGACTTCGGAACCCTGGAATGTACCAAGTCGACGTCGAATGCTTCCGTTGTTTGTTTGAGTGCATCCTGCCAGGGTGTATCTCACCCTGCCACGGAGGTGTAATAGGGAAACGAACTTCTTTTTTTTTTTTTTTGTAAATGTCAAGAATTTCACTTCATTAACAACACGCGAAGTTCTCTGACACCGACGTGCTTCAGGTAACATAATATTGCCACTTCAGAAAAAGTTTTCTTTAAGTCACAGAGTTTGAATGCAGCTGTACGTAGAGTGACACCTCGTGGTGACTTGAAAATGGAATATTCTTGTACTGACGAAGTAACGTGTGTTAGCATAATGAAATCTTCCTCTAAGAGCTGTTTTTTTTTACCTAGGGAAGACGGATTAATTTTCGGTGTGGTAATGTCCTGGTGCTGTTTTATGGAGAGATCCTACTGAACCCGTAGAAAATATGAACAGACGATTTAGTGTAATCCTGCGTAGTTTATATTAATGGCGGCGGTGATAATGGTTTTGAAAAAAATATCAATAAAATACTTGTTTAAATCTTGTCAGTCTGATCACAATAAAATTCCTATTAAATATTAAAATATTACTATAATTAACATTTAAATATTTAAATATATTAAATGATGTTCTCTATCGAAATGTTCGATTTACATTAGAACATCACTTTTTACACGACATGTTTCAGTTCTAAATGAACCATCTTCAGGTGTATAAAATTATTATATAAACCTAAATATAATTTCTTAAATGCAACTTTTTAGTCAGATGTTTATCAGATTTCAAATGATGTTTTCTTCCAGTTTTTATTGTATTTTAATATCGTATTCGAAGTTGTTCGTATATATATACGTCGTGTTTAACATGATTTTGTGTGGGTGGATGGTTTGTTGTTGTTTTGTATCGGCCAGAAGTTGTGGAGGAGTCACGACCGTCTGGAAGTATTGCCGTGTGTGAAGATGGTTCATTTAGAACTGAAACATGTCGTGTAAAAAGTGATGTTCTAATGTAAATCGAACATTTCGATAGAGAACATCATTTTAATATATTTTAATATATTTTAAATATTTAATAGAAATTTTATTATGATCAGACTGACAAGATTTAAACAAATATATATTTATCACAATATGACGCAACTTTATCATCTAATAAAATACTTGGTATCTGCCATCAGTCAGCAGTTAAATGTAACAGTTCTATAGTTAAAATTATACGTTACCGTGGAAATGTATTAAAATAAGGATCTTCAAGAAATAGGTTAATGACTTACAGGTTACTTAATGGATTGGTTCTTTAGTTGCTTAGTGGGAACCAATTGTGCATGCTATTTATCGTGTACACAAGTCAGAATACATTGTGGTTAAGTTGACCGGAAGTTATTGTTTCTTGTATGTGGTTATTATTCCTAAACTCGCCTTCGACGTCTGTGGAAGACAACAAATGTCCTTATTCAAAGTAAGTGACTTCTTCAGCGATATTCGAATTTGATACCAACTGTATGCAAGAGTATTCGGTCCATTAAATATCTTCTCTTCAGCTCTGGTTCGTCAGTGTGGCAGGGGAACCTCCTATGACGTCCTGACCACATATTAAATGTCGACACTCAACTGTGTATATTTAATACGCGGTTTCATATTCCTCTTTCTTCACTCTTATTGTTTTTTACTTAGTGGAACGAAAGTGTGTGACGGATAACATAAGAAGGAAAAAGTGTTCATATCGCAACAGGAATATAGTACGATTCATGGAAGTAATTTCTGTAAAGGCCACAAAATGTCACAAAACCGAGTCGCTTAGTGCGTGCCTTTGTTTTTTTCCTGTAACATCCTCTGTCGCAGGGGACATGCGTGTAAACTTTCGTGACAACACGGCGCCTTGTTGCGACATGTATATGCTCGGAATACACACAGAATCCTCGTACGCTCTTGCGACGAGCATTTAGAGACATTAAATCCGCCTTTTTCGATAGTTCACACTTTGGCCACCAGATCGCAGTACCTCAGTATCTATCTCACGAATTTTCTCACCTATAATTTTGTTATCTCCGCTCGTAAGGTATAGAAAGATACGATTTTAAGGTCGTGTAGAATAGCACAACATCCACATCAAATTATGAAGGAACGTCACTTAACCTATCGAATGGTTATTAGTTATTCTGAAGCCAATTGTAATTTATATTTTAATGACGTAATCGGGAGATTTATAATTCGTATTCTTTATCTCCTATTCTTACGTTGATTACATAAAGGATGTTGAAATGAACAAATCATTTAACATACACGTAAAACGATGAAATGTATGTAGAGTTTTTGGTTGGGAGTATTGGAAAGAACGTGTCACCCGAACGATATATGCGCACATCGGAGAATAATATTTAAACTGATTTTAGAATAATGGTTCCTGAGAGGTAGCGTTAGTAGCGGGGTTTTTTATACTATATAAGAACTTAGGTTTGTGTGAAAACATGGAATTTTGTGATTATTTACGTATCACTGTCACACGCTCAAACACAATCATCATTATCATCATGAAGTGACGTCAAACGTTAATCGCATTCAAAGCCTACTTGACAATTTAAAGAAATCTTACACCCTCTGAATGTATCCGCGTTTAAAGTATCTTCTTTGGGCTGGTATGTTCCAGAGGTGTCTAAGTAAGGCGATGCTCCTCGTTTATAGGTCAGCGGCACACTTGGAGAATGGTCAGTCTTCTTGGAGAGAACTTTGGCGATCAGTGAATCTAGGTCAACATTTACATTTCTGATGAGAAGGAAATTGGATTTAAAAAAACGTGCATTTAAACGTTTTAAAATTGCAGAACGAACCTAAAACTCCTTCCATTTTATTTCTTGTGTAACCTTACGTCTGACCGGTCGTCCAAATACTATAAAACTGTATTACAAATCAATACTATATAACGACGAACTTTCTGCGGTGTCGAGGCGTCCAGTAGGAGACGTAACTTCGGTTATGTTAATCGATTTACTTGGTTAGCGACGCTTGATCAACTGTATGGGCTATTGAACACTGAAAGATATTAAGATCTGTGCGATGTGTATGAATAGACGCGGACGTGATCTGTGATCAGTTCATATCCAAAATTTCATCTGGAGTAACTGAGAAAAAACACGAACACCTCAATCAGGATATCCAAAATTTCATCTGGAGTAACTGAGAAAAAACACGAACACCTCAATCAGGATATCCAAAATTTCATCTGGAGTAACTGAGAAAAAACACGAACACCTCAATCAGGATATCCAAAATTTCATCTGGAGTAACTGAGAAAAAACACGAACACCTCAATCAGGATATCCAAAATTTCATCTGGAGTAACTGAGAAAAAACACGAACACCTCAATCAGGATATCCAAAATTTCATCTGGAGTAACTGAGAAAAAACACGAACACCTCAATCAGGATATCCAAAATTTCATCTGGAGTAACTGAGAAAAAACACGAACACCTCAATCAGGATATCCAAAATTTCATCTGGAGTAACTGAGAAAAAACACGAACACCTCAATCAGGATATCCAAAATTTCATCTGGAGTAACTGAGAAAAAACACGAACACCTCAATCAGGATATCCAAAATTTCATCTGGAGTAACTGAGAAAAAACACGAACACCTCAATCAGGATATCCAAAATTTCATCTGGAGTAACTGAGAAAAAACACGAACACCTCAATCAGGATATCCAAAATTTCATCTGGAGTAACTGAGAAAAAACACGAACACCTCAATCAGGATATCCAAAATTTCATCTGGAGTAACTGAGAAAAAACACGAACACCTCAATCAGGATATCCAAAATTTCATCTGGAGTAACTGAGAAAAAACACGAACACCTCAATCAGGATATCCAAAATTTCATCTGGAGTAACTGAGAAAAAACACGAACACCTCAATCAGGATATCCAAAATTTCATCTGGAGTAACTGAGAAAAAACACGAACACCTCAATCAGGATATCCAAAATTTCATCTGGAGTAACTGAGAAAAAACACGAACACCTCAATCAGGATATCCAAAATTTCATCTGGAGTAACTGAGAAAAAACACGAACACCTCAATCAGGATATCCAAAATTTCATCTGGAGTAACTGAGAAAAAACACGAACACCTCAATCAGGATATCCAAAATTTCATCTGGAGTAACTGAGAAAAAACACGAACACCTCAATCAGGATATCCAAAATTTCATCTGGAGTAACTGAGAAAAAACACGAACACCTCAATCAGGATATCCAAAATTTCATCTGGAGTAACTGAGAAAAAACACGAACACCTCAATCAGGATATCCAAAATTTCATCTGGAGTAACTGAGAAAAAACACGAACACCTCAATCAGGATATCCAAAATTTCATCTGGAGTAACTGAGAAAAAACACGAACACCTCAATCAGGATATCCAAAATTTCATCTGGAGTAACTGAGAAAAAACACGAACACCTCAATCAGGATATCCAAAATTTCATCTGGAGTAACTGAGAAAAAACACGAACACCTCAATCAGGATATCCAAAATTTCATCTGGAGTAACTGAGAAAAAACACGAACACCTCAATCAGGATATCCAAAATTTCATCTGGAGTAACTGAGAAAAAACACGAACACCTCAATCAGGATATCCAAAATTTCATCTGGAGTAACTGAGAAAAAACACGAACACCTCAATCAGGATATCCAAAATTTCATCTGGAGTAACTGAGAAAAAACACGAACACCTCAATCAGGATATCCAAAATTTCATCTGGAGTAACTGAGAAAAAACACGAACACCTCAATCAGGATATCCAAAATTTCATCTGGAGTAACTGAGAAAAAACACGAACACCTCAATCAGGATATCCAAAATTTCATCTGGAGTAACTGAGAAAAAACACGAACACCTCAATCAGGATATCCAAAATTTCATCTGGAGTAACTGAGAAAAAACACGAACACCTCAATCAGGATATCCAAAATTTCATCTGGAGTAACTGAGAAAAAACACGAACACCTCAATCAGGATATCCAAAATTTCATCTGGAGTAACTGAGAAAAAACACGAACACCTCAATCAGGATATCCAAAATTTCATCTGGAGTAACTGAGAAAAAACACGAACACCTCAATCAGGATATCCAAAATTTCATCTGGAGTAACTGAGAAAAAACACGAACACCTCAATCAGGATATCCAAAATTTCATCTGGAGTAACTGAGAAAAAACACGAACACCTCAATCAGGATATCCAAAATTTCATCTGGAGTAACTGAGAAAAAACACGAACACCTCAATCAGGATATCCAAAATTTCATCTGGAGTAACTGAGAAAAAACACGAACACCTCAATCAGGATATCCAAAATTTCATCTGGAGTAACTGAGAAAAAACACGAACACCTCAATCAGGATATCCAAAATTTCATCTGGAGTAACTGAGAAAAAACACGAACACCTCAATCAGGATATCCAAAATTTCATCTGGAGTAACTGAGAAAAAACACGAACACCTCAATCAGGATATCCAAAATTTCATCTGGAGTAACTGAGAAAAAACACGAACACCTCAATCAGGATATCCAAAATTTCATCTGGAGTAACTGAGAAAAAACACGAACACCTCAATCAGGATATCCAAAATTTCATCTGGAGTAACTGAGAAAAAACACGAACACCTCAATCAGGATATCCAAAATTTCATCTGGAGTAACTGAGAAAAAACACGAACACCTCAATCAGGATATCCAAAATTTCATCTGGAGTAACTGAGAAAAAACACGAACACCTCAATCAGGATATCCAAAATTTCATCTGGAGTAACTGAGAAAAAACACGAACACCTCAATCAGGATATCCAAAATTTCATCTGGAGTAACTGAGAAAAAACACGAACACCTCAATCAGGATATCCAAAATTTCATCTGGAGTAACTGAGAAAAAACACGAACACCTCAATCAGGATATCCAAAATTTCATCTGGAGTAACTGAGAAAAAACACGAACACCTCAATCAGGATATCCAAAATTTCATCTGGAGTAACTGAGAAAAAACACGAACACCTCAATCAGGATATCCAATGTCTGAATTAGACATTCGAACCTGGGGCTTTCGGCGTGCGCGCGCATACCTTAAATTAGATCAGGACCACTTCTTTAAATATCCTTTCCAAATTATAATCTACACAGTTTGGTCTACTGTCAGCATCGTTTAGTAAACCATTTATACGGATGAAGTTCGTATATTACATTGGAAATGTGAAATTAGTTGTTACTTGAAGATCGGATATGTAGTCAGTCCCCCCAAAAAAGAATTTTAATCATAAATTGTTAAACAGCCATTTTATTGGCACTGGCCGGAAATCCTTTGCAGATAAACTTTGTAAAGTTGTTTAAGATTAATTAGGAGACAATATCATAAACTCTGATTTCTGTTCTAGACGTTTTATGTTGGGATAATCGTAGAGGCGAAAATGACTTGAAAATAATTACTTTATCATGAAAAGCTGTCCTGATAAAATTTCCAATTTCTAAGGTCCAAATGTTAATCAGCGCTAATACAAACTGAAAATGGTTAAGTCTTGAACGTATGTGCAGATTACCTTAACGCAGGAATAGACGACCCATTTCATTCAATGTGCCACAATTTGAAATTAAAATATACCTGCTGTGAGACTTAAATGTAAACCCAATTGCAAGTGTGGTCATACTTCAGGCTCTAACACGTGATCATGTCAGAATGTAAATTTTTATTTCTACGTATAAATTACGAATAGTTGCTGAATCTGAAATACGTAGGACTTAGACAGACTTTATGGAAAGAACTTAAGCGTGCCAGCGGCTTCTTTCCCAGGATCTCTTTTTGGTGTCATTTTTATCAGGTAATTAAACTAAGACTCCGATATGTTATCATAGAATGATGCCCGAGTGGAGTTTAGTCAAATCCTTCCAAATCGTTCAACAGCTGGAGATAAGAGAACAAAATAGAATGTGACGTCAAAGTTAGATATTTCCTCTTGGGAAAGAATTTAGGATAAAAACATTTGACAGTCTGACGGCTATGAAGATGTCGATGTTTGGTCTATCGAGTTGTGCAGTCGCGGATGGATCCATGTGGGCTCATATGTAGATACACTGGGTTGTAACACTCGTCTGGACCCGCGGACGAGTCCACAAGGCGTTTGGAAACCAGAATTCCAGCATCAGCATTGGCCCATAATAACCAGCAAAGGAACAACATGATTTTGAGAGTAATTAATAAATGGAAGTTTACTGTGATGTTTTGTTCTGTTGTACTCGATAGTCTTCTGTTTAACACCGGTGTAATTGGTGGTATTATCTACCATGTTTTGAAATCACAATGGACAGTCTCTCATTAATTGCATCGTCCTTCCGTAAATTCTGATCAGCGGGCGCCTGTTTCGACCTGGTTAGTGACCGTCACTAGTTGCTATATCATTTCCACATGCGAAGTTAGCGGTAACACAGCAGAGGGGCGGACAATCTCAGCGTACAATTTTACATTAAAAGTATGGGCTACTGTTGTGATTGAATATTGGCCGGATGGCGGAGGTTCGATTTTCTGCGTGAACAGAAAAAAATCCTCACCACGTCGAGACCGGTTCAGGGACCAACCTATTATACTGTGCAATGTATATAGCAGACCCTCCCGTGATGTTAAAGCCAGCCTGTGCGTGAAGCTTACTGCTGACTTCGGTCTAGTATCGAGTTATAGATTTAATATAGCCTTTCCTCTGCTCTCCTTGTGATAATTGAATGTGTTATTGTCGAATTTGATATTTGTGAACAAGTACTTAGTATGTCGTAAACAACATTAGCATATTTAAGACATTTGCCTGAAGATTCTGATAGAGTAGTATCTTTTTTGTGTGTGAATTAGATTTCTTTAGCATCTGATTAATGTAAACCACACGCGAAAAGAGACATATCCCACACGTCACGTTATAATGATTCGTTAAATGTTGTAATCGCACAAATATTTCGCCCTGCCGCCATGTTTCCCTCTATACCAATTATCTTAATAACGTTCGTATACTTTTAATAGATTTAAACATCTTAAAACTATTTTAAACTCCTATACTTAGTGTCGCCAGTGTTGTATCTCTACGATCTTCAGTTTTCATAGATAATACTCGGAAATTGTCTAGCCCCCAAAAAAATCCTTTCCAAAACACGACATAATCGCTCGTAAATAATTGTAAAGGTAATCTTTCCCTCCCTCACTCAGAGTTTTCTGTTGTATAAAATCAGCCACTGTTAATGGCGGTGATTGGGTTACAGCTCAGTTGGATAAAGGAAGGTAAACTCAGCGGCAGATCTGTATGCACAGTGGCGTCAGACAGCTCTAAGAACTTTAGTTGTAAAATGTTTATCGTTGTCGTAAGTTTTCGTGCTTGTTTGCCTTCCTATTTTCTTACTGCGAAGAAGTTAGAAGTAGAGTCAAAATATGAAGCTTTTAAATTGCTTTTGATAATGAAAAAATATTTTAATATTCCGCCTAGCGCTAAGTTCTTGAGATTTTTCGGTGTCTGTGGTATATTTTAGGAATTTAATACCTGTTAGTAGGATTTGTTTACGTACTGAATTTACAGTACTTCTCTAGGTTTCTGTAAGTTTCAACCTGTAAACATGTCTATTATTATTTAGTGTTCTGTCTGACGACAGGTCCATATGAACAGGATCCTTCCATCCTTTTCTCGGACTGGGACCTGTTCATATACGTTCTTGGCAGATGATGCAGAAGTGGTTTGCCATTGCCTTCTGCTGTGTGTGAATGGAGTAATTGTCGGGATGCCACGGGTAAGCCCCCGGAGGAAAACTCCGTGTTGCCTAGACCACGGCCTTGCCCAACACAAGTTATAAATTCGGGCACCGCCGGGAATCGAACCCGAGACCCCAGGATTACATGTCTACTGCAAAGCAAAGATGACCACATTTTATTTCTAACTGAATCTGTTAAAACGGAGGCATTGCGAGTCAATGTACTTTCAGCACCTGGACTATATGGGCACACTGTGAAAACAATTGTGCGGTGATTGAGTCGTGCTGTGACGGCTCTGTATATACATTATATTCCTTTACACCAGTGCAGAATCCCTTAACGATGAAGCTGCTACATTTGCAGTTTGTCAGAAATATCTTGTACGCACGCAGTTATTGACAATAACACATCTAACTGAACAGTAATGCGTCTAAAATACGAAACGAAGAGGGTGAACTGTCCGGACTGAGTTTATTCGTTGTTTTCCTCAGTCTCTGCGGTTACGGACACTTCCTCCTATAAGATTCTTTTAAATGCCCGCGTCTCCGAGGCCTCGGTGAGTTTTATTTTGATACGTCTACTTTCCACCCCCCGTCAAGACCGACAGATTCACGGATGCTGTATGTATCTCGGTGCAGATTGAAGTGGGTCGTGACCTTCATAATTCAATCGTCTTTACCAACGAAATATATCTATACTGAAATATATTCTGCGTGGGTCTCATGTAAATTTTGTCGTATTACATTCTTTCTCCATCGGAAACATGACTTAGCTTCTAACAGTTATGTTTAGGGTTCCAATATTCCTTATTCTACCTACACGTTGTCTGTAGTGTAACTAACAATTTTATAATTTATATTATTTAAATCTTGTCCGTCTAATCACAATAAAGTCTTATTAAATATTAATATATTACATTATTATTTGTAGTTTCCGGCCTGTTTCTTACAGCGCCTGTCTCAAAGTGGCACACAACAGCAGTAAAAGTTTGGTATATCTGGTCCCAGGCTGGATGTTCAGAAGAAAACCAGATTCTTTTTTCGAGACATTTATCCGGTTACATAAATGTAGAGCGAAAATCACTGTAGAGTTGCCTAAAAATACTGATATTATTAAAAGTGGAAAAGGAAGGAAATTGTGTCCGTGAGTATTTTTCTTCTCTGATTCGTATAATTTCATTTTGAGGCTCTCCAACAGATAAGAAAGAGTTAAGGAAAGGTGACTGAAAAATTGACGCCGTTAAGTTACAGTCGAATATCAACGTAACATGAATTTATAACATGTTTTGACAACAAATATTGTATTAATTATTCGGTTTTTGTCCGTCTAATCACAATTATATTTAAAATTTACAAATCAGATAATTAAAATATCATTTTATGTTCCACATCGAATAATCGATTTACATTTGGAACATTTTTACAACATGTTTCGGTTTCATCGAACCATCTTCAGGTGTAAAATTATATCAATAAACTTAAAACTCAATTACAATTTCTGTTGTGTAGGAGTTTGGTGATGTTTTCTGGTGATGTTCATATCCAGATTATTTTCATATATTGGAGCAAATGTATTGTTTTGAAGTGAAATGCTTTTTGATGTTCTACATTATTCGATGTTGAACATAAAATGATATTTTAATTATCTTATTTGTAAATTTTAAATATAATTGTGATTAGACGGACAAGAACCGAATAATTAATTTAATGTTTGATTCACAATATGACGCAATTATACTATCTTAACAAATATTTGTGTAATACTTTAAATAGAAGTATCTTGTAGAAAATTTTATTCACATCTTTTGTAATTCATTTACGAGCATGTATCGATATATTTATATTAAAATCGACTTTGAATACGTGAGTTGAATGAAGTGATTTAGTACAGACCACAAGACATAA
This sequence comes from Zootermopsis nevadensis, assembly GCF_000696155.1. The sequence goes on from NW_019060416.1 coordinate 229,211, forward strand.
TCTCTTGAAACAAAAAAGAAAATGGAAGATAGTGCTTTTGTGAAGACTGTGCTGAGCCATTGCAATAATAGATTATTTAAAATGCTACTTAAATATCTGTCAATTGCTCATATTCTCATGAATAAGTTTAGAAGATTCTTTTCTGTAATTAAAAATAATATTTATTTTATCCCTGTCTCCCTCTGCGTCTTCCAGGGTGCGTGACGTGAAATGCAAGTATTTCTCGAGGTCTTTAAAAGAGGTTACTCCGTATGTTGGCCATATTTTATTACGTGATAGCCTACATACATATTCAGTTTTGCTTAGTGTCCCACTCTTTCGACTTGAATTGTAATGTCGCCTGCATTATTTTACCACGAAACGATGTGTTAGCACGAGACTTTGTTGCATTACGGCAATTTGTATTCTGAATTTTTTGCCCCATTTATTAATTATATTCATAGTTCAGCCTTTCAATGATACCGAATTCTTATACCATTTTTACATTCTTTCACGAATACCGCCAGAATGTATGACGTCACGCGCTGGGTCGTGTATCGTCCGGGAACGAACCGGGCTTATGTGAGTGTACTACACTGCGAATAGTTTTGAAACAATTGATACGAACCAAGGCCAGTAAGATATGAAACATTTCTGAAGACGGCTTCACCGGAATGGGCTGAATTTTTTTTTTTCTAATTTCGTACACGAAATTCCGTGAATGAAAATCATGGCATTACTTCTTCAGAATATTACTAATATTAACATTTCGTCAGATTAGCTGATGGTCAAAGTAGAAATCCGACGGACCACTGACCTCTTAACCAAGATGGCAGCGTTTGTTATAATTCTTCTTCAATTCTGGTTATGTTTGTGAGCGAATAATGCACCCAATCGTGTACCAATATACGCATTTCGTAGCCCAGAGCCGTGTTGGGGGTGGATTGGTAAACTGAGAGTGTACACAAATAGGGGCTAGAAAGGGTGAGAATTTTCACACACAGTAGATTTATTGTCCGTGGTAGAATCCGGCTTGGAAACTGGTTGTGTTGTTCTCCGGCAGATTCATTCCACTTCATTTACATGTTTTAAACACATGCGTGTGCATATGTTCGGCCAATTTATACGCGTGTATGTGTATCATACTAACATGTGGTATATTTTCTCCAGTATCGTAAACCTCACCTCTCCTACAAACGTTTTGCTGCCAACATAATTTCACTAACATTTTCCAAAACACGACTGCCAACCCTCACAACACCGATTATGTTCTATGTTGTTTACTATAGTACAATTTATGCTAATAGGAGAGCTACAGGCTCGGATAGACATCGCGTTAAAAGGTGATTTATTATGTGAAACATTCAGGAATTTATCTCTTTATATATGCACTTTTAGTTGACATATGAACTGTAACCTTTAATAATCCTGTCTTTTAATGTTCATATTTCATGAAACATGTTCTACCAGTTAAAGTGACTGAGGAAAGACAAACCTAACAGAGGTTATTCTCCAGACACTCAGCCTCTGGTTCATTTAAATCCACGAACAGGATACAACAGTTATTCTTCAAAGTTCGTGTCACATAGACGCGTCTACTCACGTCCACATTATGTGAACTTTCAGTGTTGTCCGTCATTCTGGTGGCCCCATTAATATTCAGTAGGTTTCAGCGTTTAAACTCCGACCATGCACTACGAATTTCACGTCATGTACTCACAACTTCGGATTAAAATTTGTTAAAAGTGAAGTACACGTCGAAACACCTCAGGGGTAGTCCGTGTACTCCTGAGGCATGAATGATACCCTGATATTAAAAAAGCCCACGGGTGTCCAAAATAGGGAAGGAAATGCCATGAGGCCAATTAAATTGTTGGCAAGCCCTGAGGGAGGGGCAAAGTGTTTAGGCACCCCGGAGGGGGCAAAATCCTGCTTCAAGGGAAAAAACCAGCAAGCGATTAGGTTAATACAAAGCTGTGAATCTGCAAAAATATAACAAGTACAATATCTGTACGTTTATCACATGTACGTGATTACTATACACAGGGACACGATATTTGTTTTGTACATGTGTTCAAAATAGCGTTATAATAATTAATTGCAGCTGTGTCATATTTGCACGTGCGTCTGTTTCTATTACCCTGCCATCTACCGGCTTGTCACCGCATACAAAGCATCTGCCTAACTTTAGAGAGAGGATTCTAACAGAAGTTTTTTGAAGTAGAGATTTTCGAATATTCATATTAACGGAAATTCGAAAACGTTTTTAGGAAAATGTAACTCAAGTTTGCTGTTTCATCCTACTTATTTTTTGAATTTTATGGGTTTAACAGGCCTAATTTTTACTGAAAATCGTTTCTGAAAGCAATCAAAAAATTGCAGGACAAATTTCTTTCTTAGACAGTGAAATTTCAAACACGATCAAAGCTTTATAGTCAATGTTTCTGTTTTTTTATTTGTTTGTATTATAAATAATAAAATGTTTCAGTAATACCAACAAATACGCCTAAGACCACCAAGTAATATCGACCCTTAGAATTATAATTCTATATTTCTTGATAAACGTCAATAAACATGTGTATTGCATAACAAGTATTTTGTATAATTTCAGATTATATGTCCCTGTGAAAATGTTTATAAATTCGGTTTCTGTGCATCACTAAACTAATTAGGAATAGCACAATCCCCATTTCGTCGTATTGTTTTCTTGTAATACAATTCTGGTATTTGCATTGTTTCGAACCGCTCACCGGATGACTTCAGTACACTTCCTGTGGCTGTTGATGGGAGTAGACTTTTGGCACAGGCTGTATGCGTTCCCCTTCGGGAACCCAATGATCTGTGACTCAAAGCAACGATTAAATACCAGACCAATTGAAATTAATTACGAGTTGCAAATCAGCTCAAAGCGACAGAATTCAAAGCCGCCCGCATCGCGTAACGTCTAGAGAGTGCGTTGAAAATTTTATCCTGGAATTCTTTCATAACCTGAAATTTTTTTAAATATGTTTCTGGGTAAATTAATTAAATGGGAGGACCTGCTTCTGTGTATTTATGTTGGCGAAAGGACCTATTATTTTCTGTATATATTTATTTAAAGCCATGTGCGTAATGCATTTATTTGTTAAATTTAGAAACGAATACTCTTTTCCATTTCTTGTCTTATTTTATTTTATTTAGTGTTCTGTCTGACGACAGGTCCATATGAACAGGATCCTTCCATCCTTTTCTTTTCTCGGACTGGGACCTGTTCATATACGTTCTTGGCAGATGATCCAGAAGTGGTTTGCCATTGCCTTCTTCTGTGTGTGAATGGAGTAATTGTTGGGATGCCACGGAGGAAAACTCCGTGTTGCCTAGACCACGGCCTTGCCCAACACAAGTTATGAATTCGGGCACCACCGGGAATCGAACCCGAGACCCCAGGATTACAAGGCCAGCCAGAGAGTAACCTTGAATTTTTTCTGGATAACATTAATACCAAAAACCAGATACTTAAGGTCTTTAGAGAAATTGTTGCACTGGCTATAATAATAAACTTAAAAATTATGTCAATAGGGAAGGTAAAGACAGGTGGTAGAATATAGCGTGTCATTATAAGCTCACAGAGTAACAAAAGAAAACGTTAAGAACACGAAAAGAAAGGAAATTCTGTAAAGACAATTACAAGCGAGATTCGTTGTCATCACAACCAGAGACTTTGACGTGAGTGATTTCTGCCTACGTAAATTAATCAACAAATACTACGACACTGTACTCAAACAGTTCCATTCAGATAACACATGTTCACGATTTATTTATTTTCGTTTAATGTTATCTTCCCATCTGCGCTTAGTTCTCTCGAATGGTCTCTTTCCTTGAATTGTTGTAATCAAATAGTTCAACGCATCTGTTGATTTACAATTGGATGCTAAATATCACGTTATAATTACTAGTATTGTTCAAATTAATTTGTTTCTTTTTACCAAATATTTTCGTCAGCACGTTCTCAGACACCGTCACATTAAGGGGTTCGGTCGTACCGGAGTGTTGTAGGGGTTACAAACATTTCGGTGGAACTTTACGCTTCCATCTTCAGGGTGCAAAGTGAGGTAGTACGTTCCTTGGAAACTCTGATAACCTCTTACGCAATTATTTACTCCCAGGCGTCACTTGGAAGGACCCAGAGCTGTGTTTTACGTCCCGGAATACAATTTTGACATTTTACTTCGTATCCGACGAAGTTATTGACGGATATGTCAAGTCGATTTTTGTTAGTAACACAGAATAACAATAATACAGTAGCGTATGAACCCCTGGCAAGATCTCATTTCTTCCGCATGTACTAAATTATCTTCCGAAACTTTCTGCTTTGTAGGTACCAACAGAATTATTGTGGTCCATCTAGTCACAGCTGAAGGAATGCAACATAAGTCTTTGCCGGTTCTTTCTCTCTCTCTGTTTCCATCATTTCGTCCTTCGTCTAGGAAACTGGACTGTGGAAATGTCACATGTCGGTCGCTCTGATCCGATAGGACGCCTGATGCTCTGTTTCCTGCAACACACCGCGGTCTACCGGGCCTGCAGAGACCTATGTTTTTTCTATGGCGTGACAGAATGTCACATCACGGAGTCACAGCGGTGATCTTAATACAATTAACCCCTTTCAAATACCTTCTGGATTTGAAACGCAATGTTATCCACCGTGGTAGAATTTCGGTTTCAACTGCAGTAATTTCGTGATGTTTCTCCCAAAGCTACGTTTTCAACGCAACAGTGGCACAAATCGTATTCTTCTACACTTTCTTTGTTTCTTTATTTCGTATATTATTATGTTATTTCGTGTATTATACAGTGTGTCCCAAAGGTCCCTCTCTGCAGTTGGCGGAACACAAATATAACCTGTTGGCCAACGTTAGGTTACAACACGCCTAGACTGGTTGGAAGTGATCAAGGTCGTAAGGTCACGTGCATCATCTAGGGCATGTGAGAGAGGGGGGGGGAGTTTGAATCGCTTTCCACGTCCTAAATTTCTTATCAATGCACAGGAACTTCTGAATCACCCTGTACATATCATGCAATAAGGATTGCAACTAGTGAATGCGTAAATTATTTACATTTTGTGTTGTTGAATAAAAAGACACGCTAACAAATATTTCGGATGTGATTAAATTTCTTTTATGACATCTATTTGTCACGTGTACAAGGACTAATTTACGAAGATACGATGTTCTTCGTATTCTGATTAGCCCAATCTAAGTTTTACCGCTGATTATTTGCGACTGAAACGTTGACATTGGTAATTATTAGTGGGGTAGGTTATCTTTCTGACTTAATATTTTATTCTCTGTTACGTGCAGCAGCTAATACACACGAAAGCAGGATTCTGCCTTAAGCAAAGCCAATGATATAATTACTGCATTAAACTGTGTCATGTTAGTATCTTGGCCATGTTAAATGTTATCCTGACTTGAGTTTTTTTTTTTTTAATCCGGGGAAAATACCGAGATATTAACTTCATATTGAGGAGAGTCAACGAGCAAAGAAGCATTCTGCAGGCGATTACACGAAGGAAAGCTAACTGGCTGGGACATATTATGAGAAGGAATGGATTAATGAGTGATATCACCGAAGGCCAGGTTGAAGGAAAGAGAGGACTAGGAAGAAGATTGATACAGCTAACCGACGACCTTAAACAAGGAAAGAAGATGACGTTCCAGGAATTAAAACGAGAAGCCGAGAATAGGGACAACTGGAGAGCTCTTTTTGGGCAGAGCAATGGACCTGTCGTAAGACAGAACACTTAATAATAATAATTAACTTCAAACAGGGCATGATCGCTACCATATTTCCATCTCTCGATACCTCATAACCGCTGAAGTTAAAGTGACTTACTTAGGTTAAATAACATAAGAATTATTTGAGGTACGAAGTTATGAGTATATATGTGCTTTAAATAATAAATTGTGGGTCTTTATTACCAGTTAGAAGAACTTACGTGCTTAGGTAATTTATTAATTATTTTGTGTTTTCGTAAATAGCTTCTGGGTTAAATCAAATAGGCCGTGTAAGAACTTGAAACCGTATTCTAACAAAACACTTGGCCGAACGTCGTGATTTTTGCTAGATTGCCTTTCGGAATTCTCAAGTTCGATTCTCGATTCGATTACCTGGTATTTTACAAGATTTTCCTTAGTCCCTCCAGGCGAATGTGATAGTGCATTGAAGTAGACACAGATTAGCTTCTCCTTACTGCCCTTCGTCATTCAGAATCGTCCCATTAAGTTATTATATGTTATATGTCTGCTTTAGTTACCATAAGGTTTGTACATAACTCCTTTGCCGTCTATTCCTGTAATGATCAAATTAAAAACATGGCGGTCAGCGCTGGGGTTCTGTGTAGGGCAGGCCAATTTTTTTTTTATCCAGATGAGCTGTTATTAGGTTCTCAAGGATTCCGCTACAAGGATTTAGTTTAAATTAGGGGACGACTGTTGGAGTATTAAACGAATTTTAGTAAAGGACACGCGGACCTGCCCAACTTACGGTCATCAGGTTGCGCCGCGTTTTCCGGTTCGCTTATTATCTGTTGGGGCA
>NW_019060416.1:258351-274861 GCF_000696155.1 Zootermopsis nevadensis
CGCTGGCCTTGTAATCCTGGGGTCTCGGGTTCGAATTTATAACTTGTGGTGGTCTAGGCAACACGGAGTTTTTCTCCGTGGCATCCCAACAATTACTTCATTCACACACAGAAGAAGGCAATGTCAAACCACTTCTGGATCATCTGCCAAGAACGTATATGAACAGGTCCCAGTCCGAGAAAAGGATGGAAGGATCCTGTTCATATGGACCTGTCGTCAGACAGAACACTACAAATAAAAAAATAAAATACATGTACAGTATTAAATATAACTGCCAAGTACAGGCAAACCCAAAATAGAAAAATATTATACACAAAGAAAAATAAATGAAGAAATATAAATAAAAATGTATACTAATGTAACAAAAAGTTATATATTATTTGGTCGAGTGTACGTAGCGTCTGTTATAGGTTTATTTGTCGAAAGCAGGGAAGCTCAAAAGGTAGAGTTTTACTAAAAAGAATATTTTTTTGCAATTTTTTGACGGTGTACAATGCCGACTCTATTAACCATTATATTAAACACTCGCTATAGTTGCTCGTTAAACATTGACACTACACTCTCTCCTCTTTTGGAATAATATTAATTTGTTTTTGTAACGTTACCGAAGGCGGTAATCGTTTTCGGGATCAGCTGTTTCCAACAACCTCTGTGTAGGTGTGGCCTTTCTCACTCGCAAAGTTTGATTTATTACGTGGCTTCGAAAAATGGATGAAACGTGATCTCAAATATTTAAGAACATACAAGGAAAAATTATGTCAGACTCTGTACAGTGCGAATATCTTTGCAACAGACGAACTGTGTCAGAGATAAATGGCCGTGAAGCCGATGGGGTGTTCGAAATCGCATTGTCGTCGCCATGACAACAGATTCAGCTGCTGTGCTGATAGGTACTGTTAACACGCCGACAATAATTTCGATTGTTAAGCAGCTGATTGTGTCCGGTTTATCGAACACACGGAGAGGGGAAACAGACTTCGATAGTTTTCAGTCGTTAATAAGGAAATATCAAATTTGTGGTTAATTTTTGCGGTAGAGAATTCTAATATGGAGGCTATTAGCAGGTGTACAATTCTTTAATAAAATATTCTATAACTGATCTATAAGCCACGGTGGTCTAGCGGTTAGAACGCTGGCCTTGTAATCCTGGGGGTCTCGGGTTCGATTCCCGGCGGTGCCCGAATTTATAACTTGTGTTGGGCAAGGCCGTGGTCTAGGCAACACGGAGTTTTCCTCCGGGGCATCCCAACAATTACTCCATTCACACACAGAAGAAGGCAATGACAAACCACTTCTGGATCATCTGCCAAGATCGTATATGAACAGGTCCCAGTCCGAGAAAAGGATGGAAGGATCCTGTTCATATGGACCTGTCATCAGACAGAACACTAAATAATAATAATAATATAATAACTGATCTATATCGCCGGAAAAGGTGGTTTTGGCCTAAGAATGAGGAATTAATGTAATTAGTAGCTTCATAATCTACGTTCCTTACCTAATATTATTTGTTTGAACGCACGAAGGAAAGCGAAATAACACGAATGGGAAATACGGAATTATATGATTTTTAAGTAAGAAGATTTCGACGTGATGAAAGAATAACTTCGAGCCCTGATTTCGATTCCAGGGAGGCAAACCCGAGTGGAAATAAACCGGACATCTGGCCATTAGTCTAAATCTGATGCTGTGTAGGATGGTTAAGAAGGTTTTCACGTTTTATTGTACGTTCATGATCAAAATAAATAATTTGATACATTTTAAATTTCGCGAAATCATCTGAATATTGGTCTTGGTGATCATATAGAAAGATTGTTTGTCTTGTTCGCCACAAATAGACGATCAGGACGTGACAGTGATGATTAATTGGCACAGTGGGATGATTAATTCTTTGCAGATGTCATTTTACGTTGGCATACGTTGGCCAAATTGTGTCCTGGCCCAACCACTCACTTTGAAGGAAGTTCTAGACGGCAATTTTAATAACGAAGTGATCATCCCTTCTTGAAATCCAAAGTATTGACGGATGTTCTGTATTCACCTTATGTGCTTTACGAGACTTCTTACAAAACTCTTTCGTCTCGACTCGACTCGACTCGACGGGAGCTCATATATACGAATTGCGTACAGCTGACGGGTTAAATCAACAGCCATTAACACGAAAATAGTCATTTATTAGGAATTAATTGTTTAAACTGTCACGTCGAATTAATAACAGGGCTTGTAATGAAGCTCACAACATATCGGAGCATCTGACTAATTACGTAGTAATCCCGCGACTGCAGTGTGGAGGGTCCTGACTTAGATTTCCCCTCACCACGTATATTACCCGAGAAATATCTCGTGAAGCTTAGCGACCCAACCAAACAAATTCTGCAAGAACAACACGCCAGCTTAATCCACTCAGACCTTACTTTACCTCTGACAAATGGAGTATTTTCAATATAGATTGATGGAATGGATAGTTAAAAAATTTAAGGAGTCTTAATATGAAAATATCAAACCTTAAATTAATTAATATAAAGCCAGCCATCTTCGAAAAACCTCAGATCTTACTTAGATGGTTAAAGTTATAAAAGCTGTTGTTCTATAAGTTTTCTTGGTTTTCTTTTGAGACTACTCCAAACCATAGTCTGATCGTCTGATCGGCCTGTGACAACGGAATAAGGCTTAGCTATCGAATTCAAAGAGTTCCTTGCCATTGCACCTGCATTTTGGCTGTCTTCAGCTAACACGCAGCTTGCCGGAAACGGTCGACGTTTCTGCCAGAAGACTTTGCACCGTCTCTGTAAATCGTTACCTTAAGAAATAGCGCGATTTATCCCGTCACTGCAGTAAGCAGTACCTGTCCAAGAGACAGTTATTCCTCGCGTTCAAAGTGCCGCCATTCCACTGTTCGGATCCTGCAGCCTTTGCCGCGGAGGTTGTAGAGTGGCCATTGTTCTTCGAGACGACAAGTAATTTGCGGACCTAGTGGGAGTTTTCTTCGTACCATCAAAGCCGGCTCTGATAAACTCAACCATTGGAACGATGAGCTCTTATCCAGGGTACAGGCGACCGGAGCAATGACGTAACCACTCATTCCCATCCAGTTCCTTGATCTTACCTCCGTTAGCCTATTTCTCCATGTCGATGAACTTAAACACAGGGATGTACGAGGTGCGATCGGAAAGTTTCAAGACTGTGTCAATAGAGGGCGAACCGGATGTAGTACGAGCTTCTGCCGCTAGGGGGTGCGGCCTACATTCATAGTGAATCAGTGTGCCAGCCGGCATCATCGAATTAGCATTTGTTTCTTAGTTACGGGCGTTTTGGTAGTGCATTACACCGACCCTCCTGCGATTTCGGAATGGCGTGTGCATCAAATTTTGCACAAAGACTCGCCAAAACGGCTACGTAAACCAATACAGTTTAATTTCCTAAAATGAGTCTACGTTACGTTGTAGTCGTAATCGTCCGATTATGCTGTTAGCCACGATGATCCGGTATCCTGTCCTTCAGCTCCGGCCGGCTTGTCCTTCAATGTTCAATGTTTTAGTTATGCGTGACTAACTGTGGGATGTCGTGGGTGATTTGAAACAGGGAAAAACCCGTAAGAAAATACAAGGCCGATAGATCGGATTTTCAGGATACTTGGATGAAATGGATTTTTACATCCATTACCAAGACACTATTCTTCCAAAGATTGATTTATTTACTGAAACTAATACATCCTTCGTTGAAGTAACAGGTAATAACGATAACAGATGTTGCCAGATGATCAAGTAATCCCATAGTCACACACTGTTGCCAGGTTTATTATCAGAATGTTACTCGGACTTCAGTGGCTTCATTATCCAGGAACACTGGTGTCTTGTCGTATTCTTGTTCTGTTACAAGTCATTCTGTTTCGAAAAGACTTTACTTTACTCTACGCTGAACGACTAAATTTAACTAATTGACGGACGACTAGAATACGCGATGAAGTGATGTAACTTGTTCTCTCGTGTAGGATTTGAGGTTTTCAAGGCGTCGAGTGTGAAGTTGGCTGTCTCTTTGCTCTTCTGCTAAGTGTGAAACCGACTCTTAGGAATAAGCCATGTTGAATTAAATTGAACCCCGTATTGCGGAACATTGACTGGTAATTTTTTTCTTTTTCCGATAGTGACTGCACTTTCCGGTTCCAGGAAGCGGTCCGGCTTAAAATCGGCACTCTTTATTCTCAGGGTTTGTTGATGGGGTGTTGAAGAACCTCAAAATTTTGCTATTGAATTCATAACGACATGGAATATCATCACATTCAATTTCGTCGTATAATTTTAAGTAGTATTCTTTTACACTTTCTTGCTACACTCTTCCCAGGTCATCGGCCAACTGCCTTCTTAGTTCGACCGTGGTTCGTACGTTATCCCATAATGCAATAGGAGCTGAGTGAATACCACTTAATCGTGTCATCCCTATTTGTGACTTTATATTACAAAATACTTTTTCAATTATTTATTTTAATCCGTCTTATCACAATATTTTAAAATTTTCTTATAATTAAGATAATAAAATATATGTAAATAAATGTAAATCGATCAATCGATATGGAACATCAATGATATTTTATTATCTTAATTATAAGAAAATTTTAAAATATTGTGATAAGACGGATTAAAATAAATAATTGTTATAGTATTCACAATATGACGCAATTACAATATCTTAAAAATACTTTTTTTCATATCGAACTGAGAAATCATTGCATTATCAAGACCCCGAGGACGCGCCCTTCGGAAGTGGCCCTCTTAAGCAGTTTCGTCTTGGAGTGTCATGGAAAATCTTGTGGCTGTAAAGTTACACGGCGGATAGCCGTTTCGCCAGCCACTCCATCTCCTTCGTGGCTTCCAATAACTTTACTACGAACGTGAGTGAGTAGGTTTATCCAGGGACGACTCTGAGGGCCATGTGACTGACAGGATTAACGCAGCGACGCAGTGCAAATCCAATACTGACGTCGCCGAACCGGGTTTTACTTTCCTGTCTGACTGCCTCGCTCTTCCTGTTCTCCCGTTTTGTATACGTAAAAACTTCTCGATGTGAAATGGCCTTCCGCGTTCAACTTCTCTACGTTCCTTTGTTAGCGGACTGAACTAGGCTTACTGAAAATCTCGTCATGGATGAAATGTTTTCGACTTTAACCACATAATTCTAATAAAGATACTGATTCTCATGCCCTTATATGTGAGTACAGAAGCATACTACAGTTACGTACCTGTAGACTTTGCAACAGAAACCATTTTTATGCATGGAAACCTTCTATTTTTGCTCTTTGCTTGGTGGTTGTTAGAAGTCATGTTTGAACTCTTAATTCTCCTAATAAATAAATAAATAAATTTCGTGGTCTAATGTGTTTGTTCAAGGTGGACCTGAACTTTTTTTTACAAGATATGTCTGCACCAGAATGACGAAATACCCTTCGTTGCTTATTGTGGCAACACTCCTTTCTTTCTCTCCCCCCTCCTCTCTCTACCCCTCCTCTCTCTCTCCCCTCCTCTCTCTCTCCCTCCCCTCCTCTCTCTCTCCCCTCCTCTCCCTCTCCCCTCCTCTCTCTCTCCCCTCCTCTCTCTCTCCCCTCCTCTCTCTCTCCCCTCCTCTCTCTCTCCCCTCCTATCTCTCTCCCCTCCTCTCTCTCTCTCCTCTCTCTCTCTCTCACACACACCCAAATACTTTCTTTAGAAAGTGAACCACTTAATTTGCTATCTGAAAGTGGTTTGTTATATGGTACATATTCACCGACGTTTTAGAGGAGATTACTGCCTCCGTTATCAGGGATATGGAGGCCGTAACCTCCTCTGAAGCGGCGATTAATATGTACAAGACTGTCTGGCGCAACTTCTCAGAGCTTCTCAGAACTTCTCAGAGGGCAGCTGTCTCCGTACTTTCAGCGAGAATGTGAAATATCGCTTTTTTTACATTCTGAGGTCCCCGTCAGTTCAAAGGAGACGGCGGCTGAGGAATGAGAACGTGTGTGCGTGCGTGTGTACGGCTGAAGGACGAGGTGGGACTCCATTCACTTCTCTCGGTTTGAAGGGATTCAAGGGGGTTACGATGCAAATTCTTGAAGAGTTCCTTATTTGCATTCATAGCAGGGCGTGAAGCCCGCCCCACGAGGGTCCCCGAGCCACCCACCCCCCTTACCCTCACGTTCATCAATATTCTTGTTGAATTGGCTACACCCGTCCCAAGTACTAACGGGTAATGAAATGCGTAGCCTCGTGTGAGGGCCAAGGGTCTCGTGATGTTAGCGCTGTTTTGAGTTGCATTATGGGAGCTGGAAACAAGAAATATGTACAAAATTTCTAGCAGGCAAAGTTTATGAAGCGGACTACATGTAATATACGGAAAAAAATGTATGTTAAAAGGTAGCATTAATATGGATGTTTAGATAAATAATTTAGTCCGGGAATTAATTGAGTTCTGATTTCGTAATATGATCAGTGTGTTGAATATTCGGCTTTAAATTCACTTTGTTACTTTGGCAGTAACATAGTTATCTATCGTCGTGATGATGGATTGAAATGAATCTTGGAAGGAATGTGGTGAAGGATGTGGCTCAGGTAGCGATCGCTTTCGAGATCTCGTGAACACGGCAATGAATCTCGGGGTCTTTGTATATAAGTATTCAGTCGGTTGGTTTATTTATTTCGTTTAATTAACATCTTCCCTGTTTCGTCTGGATTTTCTGGCTAATTTGTTTTTAAAACCTTGCATACCTTGTAGTGTTATTTATTATTATTTATTTAGTGTTCTGTCTGAGGACAGGTCCATATGAACAGGATCCTTCCATCCTTTTCTCGGACTGGGACCTGTTCATATACGTTCTTGGCAGATGATCCAGAAGTGGTTTGCCATTGCCTTCTTCTGTGTGTGAATGGAGTAATTGTTGGGATGCCACGGAGGAAAACTCCGTGTTGCCTAGACCACGGCCTTGCCCAACACAAGTTATAAATTCGGGCACCGCCGGGAATCGAACCCGAGACCCCCAGGATTACAAGGCCAGCGTTTGATTTGTATTATAGTGTATTGGAATATAAAAGCTAAGTGTGCAATCAGCGTCCAATGAGGTGTTACTTAAGTGTGGTTTTATAAAGTATATACCTTTTATACTCTGTTAAAAACCATAATCTTTTTGATTTGTATTAAATAAATTAACCTGTTTATTTCCCACTGATGAAGACCTCTTGAGGTCGAAACGCGTTTGGCATTAGTACCCTTCAAAGTGTAAACAGTTTGTATGCATGTTTTAATATGTTTTTGTCGCTCTAGTTAATTTGTTGCTGACCTGGGTAATTAGATAAGACCCCGAATATCCTTTATGGTTATATTTATCAAAATGTAGTATAATGCGGTCTGTAGGTCCTGTCATCGTTTGAAAAGCCTTTGCTTCTATCCTGGAATTTGCGAGTGAAGCTGAAACCTTACGCCCCAAAATAGATACGAGAACGGGAATTTGTGCTTTATAAAAGCCGGTGGTTTGTGCCCAGGGCATAACGAGGAGATGCCCGCATGCAAAGTTCTGTCGCGTTTGAATGGAAGTCAGATTGTCCTCTTTTGTGATTCTGATTCAATGCCCTGCACCAAGTCACAGAATTACACAGATAAAATGTACCAGTTGGCGCATTGTGCTGGCAGGACCGTTCAGTAGTGTGGACTAGAATTCCAGTTATGTCACTGTTACACAAGGGTTTTCTCGTTTCTTAACGTCAGGTTCTTCTTTTACGTAGCTAGGCCTAACTAACTAACTAACCAACTAACTAACTAACTAACTAACTAACTAACTAACTAACTAACTAACTAACTAACTAACTAACTAACTAACTAACTAACTAACTAACTAACTAACTAACTAACTAACTAACTAACTAACTAACTAACTAACTAACTAACTAACTAACTAACTAACTAACTAACTAACTAACTAACTAACTAACTAACTAACTAACTAACTAACTAACTAACTAACTAACTAACTAACTAACTAACTAACTAACTAACTAACTAACTAACTAACTAACTAACTAACTAACTAACTAACTAACTAACTAACTAACTAACTAACTAACTAACTAACTAACTAACTAACCAACCAACTAACTAATTACCTGGCTAAATACATACTTATATTGACGGACATAGCCAAAGTATCGATTCCGTTTAAATTCAATTCAATTCAAATCATCACCAGTTTGTTCCGCGAAATACATACTTATCCTTCCATCGCATACCTTGTCTTCCTATAGACAGTTTCTGTACGAATTTCCTATTTCCCCATCGAAACTGCGTTGTCCTGTATGACTTGACCTTGGTGACAGGACCTCCTTAGGATGACTTATTAAATAACTACTTACCTCAGCAATTGAATATATAATTAAATAATATACAACTTAAACTTTACTAAGAAACTGACCTGTCCACGCAAAGAAAAGTAATTCTTAAGCCTACTAATCATTACGTATGAAGTTTTTATAGTAGGAACACTGTAGATAAATAATTATAAATTTTCTATCTTTATTTTATTTTATTTATGTAAATTGCATACCAGAACACGTGGCTGTCAGTAATTTACATTGCTTTGGTTAAGGTTTACTTTAAAGTACGAGATATTTTATACTCGGGAAAGATATGGCAGTCGAAGCAATTGAAACACTGGCAAGCCTTTACTGTTCGGGCACGTCTAATCGGGTACTTTAGTGAAATGTGATCGGATAAAAAACTTAAATATTTCGGTAGAAACAGTGGTATAGATCTGAGATACTTATTTTAAAATGTTTTAGCTCACGTTGAATGTGTGGGGAGATAACATTAAACAATTTGACGATTTATATATTTACAAAATTTGTGTTACTGATATATTAAGGTAGGGATTTTAAATTCTATTCACTTCATATTTGTGTAGAGCCTGTTACGTAATTCACAGATTCATCTTTCTGTTTGTAACAACGCACAAATACAACATTTTGTTTTCGCCCCCCCCCCCACGCGATTAAATAATAATATACTACAGAAACAACCGACTTGTGTACGTTTACTTGAAATGTTTATTTTTATTCGAAGCAACTTGAAAACTTATGAATAAACGAAATTAACAAGCCAGTTTCAGCTCTCGGATTCCACACCTCTGTGATGTATTCATTCTCACAGATGTAGCGACCTCCGTTGTTGTCCCAACAAGATTTATCATCAACATTACAGAAGGCTCAACAATTTGCTGAATTCTTGTACAAGCAGCCGCCATCTTGTATTCACTGTGAAATATGTGTTACAGAACTTCACAGAGAACCTGTTATAACCAGATTAAATAGAGAAACATTCCGAATTTTGTAGGATTTGAAGATTTAACTTATTTTCTTTCATAAAATAGTGTAGTTGCGTCATATTGTGATTTATTGAATTAAAATTAAATTAAATTATTAGGTTATTCCGTCAAATCACAATGTATTTAAAATAAGATAATTAAAATAATTAAAATATCATTCTTTGTTCCATATCGAATAATCGATTTACAATTGGAACTGTTCCAATTGTAAATCGACGAAGTATGGTTTCTCTTTTTTTAATTAGAATTAGACCGTGATGTTTGTTTACTGCTGATTAACGTCTGAGAGAGATATTTCGTATGTAGTCACATTCTTTAATCGAAGCTGTTTCTTTAAATGTATATCATAAAGAGAATTGCTCGTACATATCTTTATGTCATGTGACAACATTCTATGCGATGAATCTCCTTCTTATAAAATGGCGTGGAGTTTCTTGTTTGGTAGGAATTATGATGCTCCTATACTGGCTTAAATTTTAGTTTATTTATTTTCGGTAATATTTATCGCATAGACGAACAAGCGACTGTCTTCCAAGCAGAGGTCTCAAGGTACTGTTGTCATTATTAAATCGATCTGAACCTTCTTAATTATGCTTCCCTGGTAATAATTATAGAAGAATATTAATCAGTTCACTTCTAAACATTTCCATAGGCACATAGATTTGAATAACGTGAAATTCATGTTACTTCTTTAGAGTAAGAGACCAAATTTTCAGAATAACGGAACGTGTGTAATTTAATAATAATAATACGCGATATTTTCCTTGCAAAAGCTGCCTTATTTATCGTCACTTTTATCCACAAGTTGGGGCATGCGCGTTTATAACAATACATCAGCTGCCTTTTGTAGGACGTCAATAACTCACTCGGCCCTCTTAACTAAATAAAGCATTTCAGTGCTGCTAAGTGATTATTACTCATTGTTTTACGTTAAAAATACGTGGATTCTATCGTCTGCAAGTTCAGGGACCGGTCCTGTGTCCTGTATGACCTCGTATACAGCTATTAAGAGGAGTGTTAAGGCCTAATCCTCATCTGATATTTGCAATGAACATGATGTACAGAAAATATTGAAATTCGAGGGGTCGAATCCTGTGTTAATTTTCATTTTTTTAGGTCGTCGCAGACAATCGAAGTCCTGTGTGCTGTGTAAGCTTTAGTAACATTCCGGTAGTTTTACGTTGAGGGTTTGTTAACCTCGCAAGAAAAAGGACCTCTCTTCGTGCGTTGTCGGCAACTGATCATTCAGTACATTTGCACTTACGCTCCATATCTGATGGCCATTTCGGTTTGACGAGGGGCCCACTTAACATGGTATAAAATTTCTACCTGCCTAAAATTCTACTCCTTTGACATGTAAGTGAAGGCGTATGACGTCATGCCTCTGAGCTTTGGCAATGTGTAAGAAGCTTCGAGTCATGCATTTTAATGCCAACAAGAACCACATTTCGCGGAGAGGGTAGTGTGAAGTTCTAGTGTCCTTACAAAGAAGGGACCGACTGACCAACAACTAATTATCTAGGTACGTAGCTAACAAACCAATTAAGCTAGTGCAACAGTTAACTAGTTAATGAAAGACTCTCGGGCTCACAAGGTGGCTGAATGGTGAATGAACCATATCTTCTGCCAACGTTTCGAGAGCTATCTCTGCTCCCATCCTCAGGGCAGCTACGTAACAACCTGGTGCTCTGTAGCCCGACGGTCTTTCATCAACTTGAGTCGCCGCGAAAGTTTCACTTTATACAATTAACTAGTTAGCTATGAAACTGAGTAATTCAGTTGTAAGATTTTTGGTCTTCCTGAAACTGCTGGTTTAAGAAGTTACATTTCGTGGAAATCGAAGGTCCATTACAGTGTCCACAAGAATTGGATCTTGGGTCCTATCTCCTGCCACCTATTTCCAGGTCACAGGGAATGTTGAAAGAAAGAGATGTCCTCTTCCTGTCTCGTGATGTTCACACCTCGTTAAAAGATAATGTATTTTTTATTCGTCTCGTGTAATTTTGTTCGTGGTAATATGAAGCTACAAGAGATCATGTTTCGAGATCTTTCTGGAGACGCTGTGGCCTAAGCAAGACGCCGCGTTATGAAAATGCGATTTTAAACATCAAAGCGATGGTAAGGACGAGCGAATGAAGAATAAAAATAGATGGTTTAAAAGTATTAAATCACCATCTAAAGAAATGATTCTATACACACCACAGAAATTTGCTCATGGAGATTTATTCTTTCATCTCTTCTCTTCCCTTCACCGCCTTCAGTCTCTTTGAAATAAATCTCTACTACGTCAAAAATATTTACATTAAGACGTGTCATATAAAAAGTTTTATATATTAAGTTATATGAATATGTTACGTCGTCTTATAGCTTTATGTACGATGAAGTGATTTTGACAAAATTGAGTTGAATATCGCGCAACGAATTTATTGTAATTGACTCGCTATTAATAATACCGAAGCAGGGGTTTGTATTGGGTCGACATAAACCAAAAATAAATTCCCCCAGATACATTTATTATATATTATATAAATACAGCGAGTAGTTTCGAAGATGGCGTGCGGGCGGACGGGCAGACACATGCTCGTTGCCCATTACAGGTTGCATAAAGAGCTCTTGGAGACTGGGGTAATCGCGCGAGGAGGATACTTTATGTAGGTCAGCGTTCAAGACATACTTGGGTCAATTCTGCTCAAGTTTCTCTCGTCTTTCGCGGGGAACGTCGAATGTACTGGCATGTCTACATAATTCTACTCGATTACATCGACTGATGGTTCCATTTCTAAAATAACAAGGGCCTTCGGATGGAGAATTAATGATTAAATACGCGTATATTGTTCCTCTGGTGATGGGCAGTGACTTATCATGTCGGCCGTATAATATTTTGGGGTGGGGGGTTTCCAGCTACGTGTGTGTTTACAGAGACGGGCCGTGGGACCCTATAACAGACAGACTTCATATGCGATCTTTGTATGAAAGTCAAAGAATTCGGAAGCAATTCTATGGAACTTGGTAGAGTATTAAAATGATCTGCCCTAATTTTATTTCAATTCATGTCAATTCAGTACAATCCATACTTTACATAACTTAGAATATAGACCTCATAGACGTATATATCTATTACACATAGACATGTATACGTTTACATATGAGTCTATTTCATGTACCGAAGCTGGAGTCTAGGTTGTGCTATACAAACAGAACCTGATGTCTGTAGTTCTTAACCCGGAATGGTCTACTATAACACACGCACGTTACGTACGAACATATTTAGAGTGTTGATTTTTAACGACGCTGTCAATAACAAGCTATGTAACTAATTGAGAGAATGATTAAAGAATAATGAATTGGAAAGGATATGGAAGGATACGGTTGTAGGCTAATTCAAGGTACCAACCGGCATTTCGCATACGTAGAATCCAAATATACAAATATATCCATGCATGTACATACGAATTATGACCTGACATGTCATCTGTCGATGTGTTCGTGTTTTATCACAGAAATACGTAACTACAGAACTGTGTCACTGGAGAAGTAGGACTGACAGAAGCAAGGGTTCCAGGGTAACGAACCGAGAACCTCAGATTGGAAGAGTGCTGCAGTGGAAATATAAGAAAACAGAGAAACAAACATATGAGACGTGGCGTGGAGGTTAGAGAAGAGAGGTCAGTAATCACCCCAACTGCAGTCGGATGATGATAAGTTGCCAATCGTGTTGGTACTCTTATTGTCATGTCCTTTATGGAAACCTAAGGTTCATTACCGTGTACACAAGAGACCTCCACTGGACATTGTAATGAGACAAATGAATCAGGTCTACATTATCAAACCATGTTTCTTTGCTGTACATATTTTCTTCCATTCCTATATAATTGCGCATATTAATCGGAGTTCTAAATAAAAATATTGAAGATGTCTGGCAACATAGTGCTCAGGGGAATATCTTAACGTAAGATACATTAAGTATGAGGAGATAGGAAGAAACTAACGAATAAGTTCTTGATTTTTTTTGTTTTCACATAATTTTATTCGGGGTGATTAAATCTAGAAGTTGAGATGGATTGGACACTCAGGACGAATTAGTAAAAGAAGTGCGCAACTATGTTGGATGAAAGTATTTTGGATGTCTAGACGAATAGTGAATGTTAATATGTAAACAGTTCTAAGGAATTCAGGTTATGAGTACCGGAAACCGATTTAAGCGACTTCAATGGCGAGCTTTCGTGTTCCATAAGAAGAAATTTCTAGAGCAACGTTAATTGTTTTACGCAGAACAGTCCAAAGGCATTTGCCTGCGTAAGAGAACATCAAACGAACGACATTTGCAACCCAGCTCGTCTGTCAAGGTCACTAGTGAATTGGTCGTCATTGAAGCTTTCTTGCATTCATTGCCATCAGCGCTGTTTGCATGTTAATTTTGGTTTGTCGTCCTGGGGACGATATTTCGCTCTTTGTAAAAAGACATGTGTGATTCGATTATAAGTGAAGCTAGTAAAAATGGTAATGAAATTCTAGGGCCTATTCAATACGCCTGCAGACTTTCAATAGACCGAAACAACATATGTGTGGTTTGAAACTGGAAAAATAGATGTCTGTGTCGGCCCTTCCGAAGACAAGATGCTCAGAAGATACGAAATCGTTCTGGGAAAGGCAGACGACAGTCGAATCTTTGTCGAACAGCAAGTAGAATGTTTTTTTTTTCCTCTCTTCTAGATTTGAATAACTTTATATCACAAAATTATAGCTTATTCTACGTCTTATACGTTATATATGTTCCCACCAATATATTTATATCTACAGAAACCTCTTCTGTACATTTATCTGCTCTCTGCGTGACTTTTATTAGTAACTGATCAATTTTAATTATTCGTTCTCAGATTTATAAGACACAGCGGTCTGGCGTAGCTATAACGTTCACGAACCTAGAATATATATTTAATATTCCGGATGCAACTAGTTCGATAGACAAGAATTTTCATAGTGTTCCATAGTATCTCGAGGTACAGTCCCGGACATTGAAATAGGCCTCCTTCCAAGTTACGTACATAATAATTCATAACCATCTTTTCATCTAATTCGATGCTGTGTAAAAAATTTGAGATTAAATTAGAAGTAATCTGCAGAAGGCTTCTTGAAACAGCTACTGTCAGCGTTTCTCTGTAAGTGTACCTCCCAGGGATATGTGCTTGTAATATTCCGAACACATTCATAGCTTGACCTCATTCGTCTTACATCAGACCTCAGCCCCCCCGTGAACCAGGCCAGGTTTCTCCTCTGTTCTTTTTCTCTATTTGGCCGCGTTCCTGAGCCCGTTCCTATTCAGGGCGCGTCTCCTGCAGTCATGTTCCCGGATCTGTCAACTTCCCTGCTCCACCCTTCATCAGTTCAGCCCCGAACCGGAGCGACTTAAAAGACAGGGATGAGGAATGAAATAAAAAGATGATAAAAGCAATTCGAAGGGCAAATACAAGCAGAAACTCTCGCGTGCTGGTAACTTAGAAACTTCTGCAAGGAGGCAAACGAGGAGACACAGCCTTCCGATTTTCAGGTGGCCTTCGTGCTAGTAGCTACTTTGATGTTACACAATTTCAATGATGACGATGATGACAGAGCGCGAAAACACAACAGAAGAATTCAGACAGGCTAAGTTCATAAGAAGTAAAATAAAAGAAGAGAACTGATGGCGAAATACCTCTTTGGGGTTATTTCATATACGGCAACATTAAATAACATCGACCTCAGAAGAATGTACGCTTAGAAAAATGTCATTATTAGAAAGATTCTAAATAATCCTCCGTGTCTCATTTTTGTCTAAACCATGGGTTAATTTTATTGTAAAAATGTAATGCCAACTACGTGATAAGGATCACTGTAATTGTGTTAGTAATATTAATATTATTGCTACTGTTGTTAGTGATACTAATTCGTTTTCTTCTGTCAAGGAACGCATTATTTCCGTCTTGCCGTGTCCTTTCTACGACTTAAAACAATGTAGTGTATTATTTTATAACTATAATCTCAACTTCCTATTTTATTTTGACATTTTGTTTAAGGCAAGAATATAGCATAAGAATGTCTGATAAAGTTCCAAGAAGAATATTTCAATACAATAACAGATGAATAAGGAGCACTTAATAATTCGTACATTTCAAATCGTTCGAAGTTAAAAAGGACATTGTGCCCATAGAGGTCACTAGGCACCCACCGTGGTTCGCATTCCACGTTAAAATATAAGGTACCTGAGCCTGACTCTTTCACGTCTTCGCCTTCATTCACGTTTTGCAGAAGGTCAGGGGTCAGGATGGTTAGAGGTCATAAGCGTCAGAATAAGAACAGCATCAGAGGGGTTAATATGAGGGGATATGTAATGCGTAGAGCTGAACAAAATCGGGCAAAAATTTTTTTTTGAAAATTTGAACAGAATTTAGAGTACTCAAATGGGTCTAGTCAAATCAGCTGGATTAAAGTGGCTAAAAAGAGGTTTTAATTGATATCTCTTGCATGGGTAAAGAACTGTGGAGTATGTTTGTGACGTTTACATAAGCACACGTAGGCCCACACTCACAAAATATTAAAGCTATTCGCAGGTTAGCATGGCGATGGAAATGTTGCCTTGGGCTGTATTTTCGCTATACGTTTAAACGTATATTTATAGCTCACAATCTCAGGAGCTTGATTGAAGTTATAAAATATAGGCTTCTGGTAGTCTGAGAGCCTATTGCAATAAAATGGATATTCTCTCTCCACGACTTAATTTCTTCTTGGATCAACCAGCCTGGACAGATTCATTTGCCTTCAAGAGGGAACTGAAAATATTGCCGTCCCTTGCCTATGTTCTGCACAGATTTAATTTGAAAAAGAGACAGAGAAGATCTGCCTTCAATCCGGGGATTGAATGTCTATAAATCAGCCCCGGAGCTTGGCTTCGAATCGTACGGATGCTGCGTGTACAGGCCGGGCACTTAAAGCCAATTGCAATAGAATAGCAGAGAGGCGGGACGAATTTCACCTCGCACAAGGAAGAACTGGATTCTGCTATAGTGCTTCGACTTCGCGACAAAGCACAGTCTGCGAACCAAGAACCCGCTCTCCTAACCTAACCTAACCTAACCTAAACTAAACTAACCTAAACTAACCTAACCTAACCTAATCTAAACTAACCTAACCTAA
>NW_019060416.1:286457-303875 GCF_000696155.1 Zootermopsis nevadensis
AACATCGACCAGACTACACAGCGCAACAACCCAGAAGACAGAAATTTTCATACTCATCGCCCTGATGATGGAGGCAGTATGACCTCTGAAACGTTGGTTAACATCGACCAGACTACACAGCGCAACAACCCAGAAGACAGAAATCTTCATACTCACCGCTGTGAGAACCTCAAGTCTTACATGTTTTCTGTTTGTTTACGCAAATGGGTAAGATTTGTTATAATTCGTTTCTGCTTTTTTTTTTATAGAATTATTATCTTTCTTATTGCCTTCTTCTTTCTACACTTCCTTTACCTAATTCTTCCTTATTTATTTTTCTTCGTTTCTTCAAATGTTTATCATCTGCTGCTTTGCTTGTCTCTTAATTCTCAATTCTGTGACGTGGGTTAGTTACCGAGAACTTGCTCTGTGATCCACCACAGAAAGATTTTCAGTTAAAATTCGTGGTAGTGTGTCGTTGGGCTCTCGATGGCGAATTAACCACCAACACATTGAAGAAGGGTGGTTACTGATACGACTTTCTACGCGGTGACCACCTTTTGTTTATAATGCTGCAACATAACCGGAGGAAAAGATACGAGTTATCCAATGCGACTCTAATAACTGTGAAGGAAATTAAATGAAGTGATAGCGGCGATACTATCTATTTGAATCGTCTTTTCGATTCCAGTCAGTGAAGTGCATCGTTTTGTGAAAAAAAAATAGGGATGGGGGTGAGTTATTTCAAACCTCGCTCGCTTCAGTGAGAATCTCCCAATTTTCTTCTTCGTATCAGCTTCGCCCACTGCATCAGAGCCCTATCTCACACCCATTCGTTAACTTCCGCCCCGTGGAATGAGTTTTCTCGAAGACTGTTGCAGGAGCTCAGTTGCTACAGTGGATGGCTGACAGTGGGAAACATCCATCACGCACTGACCGCCTTCTCACAGTGGTTCGCAATGCTGTTTCATATTCGGGAGGTCCTGTTGACTGCCTGCCGCGTTAATTCCTTTAAATATATTAAAATCGTCCACTACATCTCCTTTCCGCATTCTTTCCAAGTCGTCATTCACGGCCACGAAGCTTTGTAACACACTATACAGTTGGAAGAACGCCGTTAAATAACACAATAATAGATTTATTACATAGACCAGTGAACGTTCCTTTGTATTTGTCGGGGTTCGTATTTGGGAATGACAGAGCTTAAGTACCTGGTGAACTGAGAAAATTTGTGGGGCGCACTAGAGAGATTTGCGGGGGAAAAAAATTGTGGTCGGAGAATTTGAATGGAGAAAGTTTTCTGCGCGCATTTACGAAAGCCAAACGCGAGAGGGAATTGGTGAAATTTGAGATAAATACCACGTGAACGGGTGCAGTGGACCGTTCAGTCCAGTTACAAATAGTCTTTTATTCTATATAAAAAAAAAGAACTTCTTGGCTGTTTATGTAACGTCCAGTGGAGTTGGTTTAAAATATACTTGTGTGAACATGTTACGAGACTTCAGTGACGTCATAAAAGCTGATTTGTGCCTCGAAACGAGGCAGAGACGTCCTCAGACATCAGATCCTGCTCATGAGTTCAGCACAGTGAAATTCAGTCTGACAATCAGTCAACCAAAACTGTCCAATTGCCAAAGAAGAGAAAATTAAGTGACTCATCCAAATAAAAACATTTCTCGTTTTAATCTCCGAAGGGAAAGTTTCTTACGATTTTCCACCTCCCCTCCCCACCCCTCGCCTTCAATCCCCAAGACACTTCGCCCTGCATCAAGAAAAGTGTGGCCAACTTTTGTATAAGATTTTTATCAACCTTATATCTTTTCATCGTTACTTTTCGAAAGGAAAACTTTAATTTCTTCTCATTCTCAGTGTTATTTTAATATGCTTGCAGCCCATCACTTTCTGCTTTAACAAATTATATTCTGCATCAGTCTTATAAGTGCGAGCAAATTAGTTTTCAGTAACTGTTTTCCAAGCCGTACCGAAGTCCTGAAGATTAAAATACATAAGACAAAGATTCCACTGCTTTTCTTGTATGATCGTGAAATTTGAAGGTAAAAATTTAGTTTTGCGGTGTCTGAGAACAAAGAACTGAGAAAAATATTTGGGTGTAGGACCCTTTGCTTAATAGCCATTGCTAGGTTTTCATTCCAAGAAATACGAGAAAAATAGTCATTACTAGGTTTTCATTCCAAGAAATACGAGATGGTTCAGACATAAAGAAATCATGGTCAGTGACACTAAAGTATTTTGATCTGAAAGTCTGAATATAAAAAATAATAATAATTTGTTTGTATCAATGGACAAATTATCAATTAGACATAGAGCACAATAAATAATAAGAGAATTAAATAATAATAGAAAAAAATATTATTATTACAAAATTACATAGCTGTGTTAAATTCAAGCTGACACATGATTGACATCAAGTAAGTACCAGTAAGGAAAGATTAATGAAATAAAACATAATTTTGTGGCCCTGACTACCACACAGCCTCTAGCACAGTGGATTACAGAGTCTATTTCTCAGGTTTAAAACTGCCGGAACGTGAAGTTGACAATGCTTCTCCATGTAAAGCGGAGATCTGAAATAAAACTACACCCACGATCCCTACATGCGTTTAAAAGAGCTGTGCTTAACGTATCAACCTCGCTTTATCTTTACGAAAGCAGAATGGTGTAAGGCCTGTGCTTGAATCTGGACAGAAATTTCGAATTAACTCCGGATTGTGTGTAATGGCTGGAGTACGTATTAACGATCTTAAAAATTCCAGAACTTTTGCTACAGAAATAAATTAATGTTCTGTGAATTAATTATTTTGGACTGTCCATCATGTATTTTTCGATTTAAAACCGAAACGTTTCGGAAGTTGTTTCTGCTTCTTTCTTCAGGTTTGGGTCCCTCAGTCAAACTAGCTAGTCTCAAGGCTAAGTTAGCTCAAAAAATATATTTATTTAAAAACAGACGGGTAAAGTTTAACAGAATGGTTTCACACCAAACTCAGAAAGTTTTTAATTACTATTTTATTATTATTTTTGTTCATAATTTGTACGGATCACTTAACTTTATTTTGGAGTTCATTATGGGTGTTATTGAATATTGCATTTGGGCAGAGTTGTATGTTGCGTGCAAGGTTTGAACCTTTCGCGGTAATTGGATTTAGTAAAATGTTCTCTGGCAATAAGAGAATCCCCCTGATATTGGAGGTGGAATTTGGGCTTTTGTCCACAACTGACACGGCTTGTTTCTCCAGAACATTTTATCGCTGTGTGTTGAGACCTCTGGGAAGACCTAGACGTAGATGGGAGGATAATCTCAGGCGGGATATATGGGAGATAGGAGTTGGAGGGCTTTGGTTAGTTCGGTGATGAACCTTCGGGTTCGGTAAGCCATCTAGTTAGTTAGTTAGTTAGTTAGTTGAGTATGATATTTGTTGTAGATTGTTCTATGTTGCATGCTTACACAGTTGGTATATATATATATATGTGTCTACGTATATGATAATTTTTTAGAAAAGTTCACTATTGTTTATTGATACAAGCGAGCATTGTTTTGGTACGTTATTAATATTCACACAGTTTCAAGCTACCGTAGAGCACCGCATGTGTTTTGTGATATTCTGTAACTCTGTTTCTCCGATATTATTTCTCAGCCTGCAAACAGGATAAAGGCTACTTGTAACACAGAAACGACATGTTGACACACGTCCATTACCCAACTAAATCAGACAGTAGTGCCAATAAACTACGGCAGAATACCAACCACGAGGCAAGGTCTAGCGACTACAAGGAAACACGCTTTGCTGACTTCTGTAAATAATTCAACTATTTGCTGTACCATTCGAAGCACTGCTTAGATCACATCAAACTAAACTCTGCCGATCCCCATACAGGGAACGCGACAATGATAATGCAATCAAGGTGAATTGGGCAGGCATTTAGAATGCATTAAGTTCAAAAATACGCTTACTGTAAAGCCTCAGAGGAAGAAATATTTTTGAGAACGTCCGCATGGAGCAATTATTTCATGCACCAATGTTTTAAATATTTTGTTCACTTCTAGGAAATTTAATGAAATTATTTCGGTAACATAACTTACCAGCCTCACAGCACTGATTGGGTTTAAGATATAACTGACTGTCCATGTTTACCAAAGTAAAAGTTAAACTATTTTAAACTGTAATGTCGCATATAAAGCTATCGATACCTGTATATCGATTTCCTTCTGCTAGTCTTATTTCCTTCTTCCCCGTAGTTCTGATGAACCAATTTAAATGCGACATAATAGTCGAAGTAATCTACTCGTACTTCAAAAGAAAATGTTTTCAGTTGCTAATTGGCTGGGGGTGTCGTAGTTAAGAGATCTTGTTTCAAGTGTCACCACCCCTGGGAAACGCAACACGCCATGAAAACACCGCCTTGCTATTCCTCTGTAGTTAATACGTGCTAAAGAAAATACTGTTGGAAAAACAAATGATGTAGTTGTCATAGCAATTGACATTTGGTGGAGCAAGTGATAAGGAAAGTGGAGAAGTCAAAGATGAAAGTCCAAGACTTCGCCCCAGCTTCGCTAAGAAACATGCTATTTATATGTAAATGAGGCTTCAAAAGGAAAAAGTGCAGATGTATGAGACAATGTAAGGAGAGGGGGTACCACCCCCATCAAAAATTTCATAAAAGACTCGAGATAACTTCAGTTTTTGCACCGGCTGTGACAATAGGAGAGTAGAAAATTTGCAGCGTGGTCGATCAGAATGGTCCAAGGCCTTGGATCATTCGAACACAGTTTGAATACCGCTCAGAGCATCTGTGTCATGTGTTCAGAGGTTTAGGTCTAGCTGTACGACAGTCAGTCTTGAATCGTTGCCCGAAGGTCTAATTATCTGTTGGTGAAGTAATTAGCATCGATTACTTTTGACAATTTTCGATAATTGTAAGAAGACTCACTCCAATTACAGACACTTCGTTCAAATAACGTGTGAGTGAGATCTGAATATTTATTTGAGGTCATTAAAAATTCTGTAATGAGTTGTGGTATGGAATGACAGAGACAAGAAATGAACGTGGTAGAAGTGTGAACTTTTAAAGCTGTTAGCTGCGTGTATTGTATAAGGTTTCAAAAAATAAAGTTGAGAGAGACTTCCATGCACAATAGAGTGTAGTTAAGAGATTACTACGTCCGAGGAAGCATGGAACTACGAGTGTACGAAATTATGGAAAAGTAACGAATAGATAAACTTGGAATGAAGGGTTTTTAGGCCAGAGCACGCACAAAGTTGCCCAGTTGTTGAAGAAAATGAATTTAAAGAAAGTATGACAGCAGTAATCAAAAGTATTTATTTTAATGCAAAGTAATTATATTCTGTTATTAAGGAATTCAAACGCTTTCAAAAATTTCATGCAGTGTTTTTTTTATTTCGTTGAATATGAACTGTTGAAATCGCCTGACTTTCGGCAATGTAAGAGTTCCTTTTCATTCTGAAATTTAACCTATGAATTATTGATGTAATTAAATATTTTCTTCACAAAATTTATTCCTATGTTTATAACAACGGTGGGTAAGGTACATTTTGTGGGCTCGTAGCTCAGCTTTTCCGACCTTATGGTTCTCTGCGTCGGCTTCTAAAGGACCATTTGAACTTTCGCGCTATGAATTCATTCGAAAAGTGTAGGAAGTAAGTTCCATTACAGCGTCCAGAAAAAAAATATATCTACCTTTAACGCTACACATAACGAAAGTTATGAATTTGCCATAAAAATGAAATAGGTACTGGTTTTGAACGTTGAGATTTTCACAAATTAGGAAAATAAATAATACGTTTTAAACTGTGCCTTTGGCAGTAATATGAATCTAGCCACAGCTGATGAATCTTTGTGAACCGATAGGAATTAAAGCGATCTGCCTGAAAGGCAAAGTCTTGCAGAATGCATGTAACGTTCTGCATTACGTGTTTAAAAGCCATGAAGAAATGGCATTAAGTTGAACCAAATTTAGAAATAAATGTGAAAAGTTAAAATGACTTCTGGGGACATAACTTGTCTTACACTAAACCTTTTGACTTGTACATGAAACGATTTATTAAAATATTCTTGTTAACATTATAACATTGCTAACTTCATGCTACAAATTATTAGTTATTTAACTAATTCCATGGAGCTGGGTTGTTCTTGAGAAACTCATTTGGATAAGGAGTCTGCCGTTTTGTGAATGTTAGCGCGAAGGTCTCTTGCAGTGTGCCCAAGAACTCAGCACTAGACTCTTCTCTTGAGCTGTCTGAATCCACTCCAAAACCTAGCACTAAATTTCTTAAGACATCTCCTTCCCTTTCCCTTGTACGCTTAGATCTCTCAAGTGCTAAAATTTTGTATTCATTTATTTGTGTTACATACCGCATCCTCTTGATTAAAACACCAAAAAATTCTGATCAGCTGCTCAGTAAATTTTCTATTGTAAAACCCAAAATTTTTCGAATATCAATTTTCGATAACATCTGAAAACTTTCTTCCCAGTAATGTCCTGATATTATATCCTTTAACATAACCATACGTCATAAAATTTGTCTGAAGCCTTGACATTTTAAAACCAAAATTTTGTATGTATTTATTGTGTCTTTTAAGTGTGCCCACGCCTCTCTCTCGATACCATATCAGCTAGAGGTGAGGAGTAATTACGAACTTCCTTGTGTATTTTATTCCTTTATCTTTGTAAATTACTTCATTTGCTATCGTGATTCAGGTTTTCAGTCAGTGGACTGACCCACCTGTGGGTCGCGTTGACTCTGCCGGTTTCCAAGTATTCGTGATTAAAGTACTTAATCTCAGGAACAAACAAGTCGATTGTCGTTGTAGATTGATCTGTCTGACGACGTAATTTGAGCTTTGTTGAATGCTTAGCTCCCAGTGGGAAAAGAATTTATTCATCATGAACAGTGAGTAAACATTGTTAGGAAGGAGACTGTCAGAGCCGATATTCGCCTGGACAAATTGAAACCATGAAACATCTCTATCAGAACATTTGTGCCAGGTACTTTTCTAATACAAATCTGTAGTATAACTTGTATGCTAACCTGTCCCATCGCTCACATTCCACACTCAGTACCCTTAAATGCGAAGAAATCATTTGACACGCGAGTGGCCTTGAAAGTGCGTCGTGGAAAAGGCTTGTTGTTCTGCGTGTGGTATCACTCCACGAGGCCATCTAGGGGCCTTCAGACTACAAAGTGAATCACAAGTATCCCAAGCTCTTGTGGAATCTGTGTCGTATCCTATTCAGTCTATTGAGGTTTATGAAGTGCCAACACATCATTAAACGCCTGCTACGTCACACGTCAACCTCTGAGCTGGCAACGCTGATGTGTAAATGTCTTCCTGGGGGTTGTCTTACAAAGGCGACTGCACGTGAAGTCTGCCTGCTATGTACGCATATGCAATGAGATGTAAGTAAGTGGACTTTCTATGGCGAAAACTTCATACTGGCGTGTTTGCGATTTCTTCGAATTACCTAATAGTAGCAGAGTTACGTCACTGCCGACCTGCAAGTTCAAAGGTTATATATGACCCCTGTATTTCCTCTAGAATCATAGCCCTGTTAAGTTTAAATACCTTTTCGTTGTCGCTTTTAAATCGTCTTTTCTCAGGTTCAAGATAATTCTTCACTCAACGATATTGCATTTATTTTTCAGCTATCTTGGCTAAGGTTTCTTTCGTGTATTTCTTCAGTTACTGAAGGTGGAAACCTTCAAATAAATCACGAACCTTTTTCGTTCATTCAGGAAAGGATGTGTGAGAAGTATAAAAAGTGTAGAATGAAGAAACTTTATGAACTGAAGGCGATTACACAAAAACTGATGTTCTGGTCATGTAGAAGGAAGTAGCTCGGGGTAAAGACGCTTGAAGTATGTATATTTAATTCAGAGATCACGAATGAGCGGTTTTATCTGCACGTCTTTACCCTAATGATCATGACGCCAGATATAATTTACCTCGTATCAACGCCGTGTACAGTGTAAGACTGTAATCTTGAGACTTGCGGGGTGAGGATGTGGGGTTTCAGCCTTTAACGTTTCGAACTTCCTGCATTCCTTGCAAGTCTCAAGATTACAGATAAGCAACAACGAAGTGCCTTTCAAAACTGATTTCTAACGAAAACTAGGGTAAGCAGCTGCAATAACGACAAGATATTTTCTCCCTCCCAGACACAGTTGAAGCACGTGTTCCTGAGCCCTTACTCTAAAGACAGTCTAGTGTCAGAGGAACCAGAATACTGCATCATCTACGTTATTTTTTTTTTTTAGTGTTCTGTCTGACGACAGGTCGATATGAACAGGATCCTTCCATCCTTTTCTCGGACTGGGACCTGTTCATATACGTTCTTGGCAGATGATCCAGAAGTGGTTTGCCATTGCCTTCTTCTGTGTGTGAATGGAGTAGTTGTTGGGATGCCACGGAGGAAAACTCCGTGTTGCCTAGACCACGGCCTTGCCCAACACAAGTTATAAATTCGGGCACAAATTGTTTTTCGTTACATAGCTTTAAATAAAGACAATATTTAAATGCTTACGATTAAAGTTACAGATTTCAAAAAAAAAATATTACGTCGTGTATCATCTTTGATGATCCGTATTTGATAAGTTTTTTTGAATCACACGTGGGGTGAAATTTCGGGCAGACAAGGATTTCGTCCCTGAAAAGCGGACATAATGTAATTTTTCATTATGCGTTGATTTAGTGAACTTTGTGCTCGCTTAAAAATACATACAATGTGTGAAAATGGATGGATGGACACTCGGACAACTGAGTCATCATGAGAGTGGCTTTTCAGTGAAGCCCTTGTAGTATTTAGTTCTGTGTTAAAGTACAAATAATTGCTTTTACCTTAGTCCTAATTTAATGATGTTTAGGTTACCAAATAGAAATCTGTTATGATGGAAATATTGTGCTGATAAAGGAATAACTTTGCATAATTTTTCATTAGATGCTAGCTTAATGCTCCGAGTAATTAATTCAAAAGAATAAGTACTTTTATATATAAACAGATTCAAATTGCAAATTATTTTCTCCGTGCGACACATCTCAAGAAAAGCAATTACCTCCTTTCAGACCGGATTAAAGAACAGTTTCAGTCCGGAGTCACAGCGAGTTACAAAATAAGAGAAAAATATCAGAACAGGAAAGGTCACAGTTTTTTTTACGTTTGATCTCTGACTAAAACTCGAAGTTTATATATATTTCTATTCCGAAAACAAAAAAGACGGCTTTTAATATGCTCTGACCTTGTCTAACTCCAGGGAATGTAAGATGGCGTTGTAAGAGACGAGAAGATTGTCTTTTACTGCTGAAACCGATCTTGCATGATTGTTCAAGCCTCGTGGTTCAGTCACGATGTAATTTCGAAAGCTAAACTGTCAATGATTATGCCTCAGAAATTGAAACTCAACAATTTTGACTTTCACAGATTTTTAGTTTATATTCAAGAGAGAAAACAGAAGAATTATTCTTGCTAATTACATTATTTCAAAAATATTATTTCAAGCTTGTGTATCTGATACAGCCGGGCACACTTTGAGAACCAAATACATTCACAGTCGGACACGTCTGTTTCGGCTGGATTTTTTATTCTCGGGGGTTCTTGAGTACCGCGGTGTTCGTTTCGCTGAGCGAGGTCTTTCTCAGGAGTTAAAATTTGTAAATGGTAAGGAGGACAATATGTAACTACCCAGAAGATTGAAGGAGCAGGTAGTTTGTTTGACCCAAGTAAAATTTAAGAATTGACATTACCCAATCAAACGGTACTGAATTATTTGAGTGTGTGAACGATAATATGTGCACTGAATGAGGTGTGTGAAGAAACTTTACGTGATGACAGGTATTAGGGAAATATAGAGCTATTTTCAGGTAGTAATTTTTATACAGTATAGAAAAACAACATGGCAGTCGCCCGAAATCTGTTAGCGAGCATTTTGTCTGGTGGTGATATCTAAATCACAGTGTTATGTACAAAGTCTGCATAAAACAGTAATTATTACGAATTATGTGAAAATTATAAATTGGGTTATGGTGAAAATCTTCATGGTTATTTCGGGAAAATTTAGCGTAATAGTAATATGTAAGGCTACTACTGTAAATGCACACAAACGGTTCACTAAATTTTACAGATGTTAATTTTTTCTGTTCATGTTGACTTAAATGGGGGTCATAAGTTATTTACAAATGTTATTATTAATCACCATACCAACGGAATTATACAACTGTTGACAGGCGATGGATAAATTAATTGAATATAACTCCGTGAAAATTTGTTATAAATAAATGTTGCTTTAATACGCCCGAAAGAATAATATTGATACTCGTAGAGATATAATTTTGAAAAAAAATTTAATCATTATTTTCTTGTAAGTAGAAAATACGTGCCCCAACTTATAGAATTTTCATTCCATGCTCAACTTCACCTATTTTTTTCGGTCATTCTACCTTGTCAAGTAATTTGTTTAATATGGCGGTTTGTGATCTACCAGATTTTGTTGAGATGCGTTACTGTTATTTATTAACGTCATTGTCCATTGCTCATTTGCGTCTTCTGCCCTGTATGAAGTCAGTACTGAGATATAGGAAGGCAAGGACTGGGGAGCGTAAGGGTTAAAGTGTGTAGGAGAAATCCCCGTGGGAGATATTAGTGCGTCTTGTTACTGAAACCAAAACAAGGCTCCAAAAGTTTCGTTCTCTTACTTGCGGCTTCCTCTCGTGATGGCTGTAGAGTTGTAGTTTCCGGAGAGAAATCTCCTTTCCTCCGAGAAAATAACATTCAGCTTGCAGAGAGCAAGAGATATAAAAAGAGATCGATCTCTCTCATTGCTCCGGAGACCTCTTCAAAAGAGTCACCTAGAGAACGACAGAGACACCTAGATCCCCGCTCTCTTGACAACAGAGACGGCTCTCGAGAAGCGACGTCTTTAGCTAATGGCAAGGAAGCCATCCGACAGCCACGCGCTCTGGATGTCCGACAGTCGATTTACGTGATTCTACAGGAAACAAAGCAGTGGTTGGTCGCTAATTGTTACTTGCGTTATTTAATGGTAGAGATGAAAACTTAATTTAACAGCAGATGTTAGAAAATTAGAATTATGAATTGGTGATTAGCGTTTAGTTATTTAGTTAATTTTACAAATACGCTTCTGAAGTTGTACATAAGGACTAGTGTCTCTCCGTAAAACATCGCCTTGGTAATAGGCACGTAGAAAAGATGTTGAACAGATGAAAAGTATGAGAATTATCGCGTTCGGCGTCGTGTCTTTTCTGTCCAGTGCAATATGAGATTTATCGCGTTTGGCGTCGTGTCTTTTCTGTCCAGTGCAAAAGGCGCTGAGATTATCTCTGCTTGTATAGCACGGAGGTCAAAAAGCCAGATCTGTATCAGCGTTGCTGTCGTATGCAAATTTCCGTAAATTCTTCCAGGCACAGTTTAGTCTCTAAATTTAATGATGGAAGTCTAAATATTAAATTTATGGTAAGTGAAAATACTGAAACTGTCGAGGCAAATTTTGAGTTCGCGTTCTTGAGTTGAGTTAGTTTGCAATTCTAATATGGTTTCGATTATTTTACTTATGTATTTTTTATCTGTGACCTATTTAATGACGTTGTCAATGATGTCAATGATGTCTTCGAATGGTCAGATAATTAATGAATGATGAATTGTAAGATACGTAAAAGAAACGTCCTTGGTTTCGTATTTGGGAGGTGTTGCTTTCGATCTCAGCCCAGAGACCGGTACGAAGTTTTTATTCTTTCCTGAGTCCCTCTATCATATTACCTTAAGATAGGCCACGGCGCACTTTGATGTCCTCTGCTCTTCGTTGATGATTAATCATTCGATCATTTGATGCTATATAGTCTGAGCGTAAAACCAAAAATAAAAATGAATGAAATCAAATCTGTAGGCCGACATTTGAGCTCAGGAAATCTCAGATACAAAGCAGATGTGCTAATCACTCTGTCACGACGTTCTGTATATGGTTTGGTTATTTTATTTTCATACGTCTTTAACGTTTTACAATCATATTAGTGTTCCCTAGGTGGATTATTTGTTTTTATTTATATTTCTTCATTTGTTTTTCTTTGTGTATAATATTGTTTCTATTTTGGGTTTGCCTGTATTTGGCTGTTATGTTTAATACTGTACATGTATAAGTTTAGTTAATCTTTTTCATTATTATTTCATTATTATTGTTTGTATTATCAGTGTTTGACTGTTATTGGCCGCCTGGCTGTTGATTCAGCACTCTAATAAAAAGAATTGAATTTAATAATCTCAATAATTAAAGTGAACTGCCTGTTTTTACTGACCGCAAAGAAAAAAACATGATAATATTAAAATTTGATACCTTGGCCTTGTAATCCTGGGGTCCCGGGTTCGATTCCCGGCGGTGCCCGAATTTATAACTTGTGTTGGGCAAGGCCGTGGTCTAGGCAACACGGAGTTTTCCTCCGTGGCATCCCAAAAATTACTCCATTCACACATAGAAGAAGGCAATGGCAAACCACTTCTGGATCATCTGCCAAGAACGTATATGAACAGGTCCCAGTCCGAGAAAAGGATGGAAGGATCCTGTTCATATGGACCTGTCGTCAGGCAGAACACTAAATAAATACCTTGAGAAGTAGGATTTGAAGGCACGTACTGGTTTAAACTGATTTCTGATCTCTCCATATGTCTGCTCTAAGATGGTTATGAACATTCTGACATCATAAAGCAGGATTTTTTTTTTAAATAGAAGAATAACTATATAGCCCTGTAAAA
This sequence comes from Zootermopsis nevadensis, assembly GCF_000696155.1. The sequence continues at coordinate 299,230 of NW_019060416.1, forward strand.
TTCTGTTTGAGAAGGCAAATTTTAAACTTTAAGTTTTAGTAAGGGCGGTCGTGTTTCGGTGAGACTCTAGTGCAATGCGGATTCTCCACGGACTCGCAGACACTTTGAGCTGCTAGTGGAGATTTCGGTCTGTCAAAGGTAGAAGGAATGAGAGAAAGTCATTAAACGGTAATAAACTTTCCGTGATCCCAACGGGAGTTGAACTGAAGGCAGAGAGTGGTGTCAGGCGGTGGGATCTGAAGATGGGAAGAAAAAAAACTTGCTGTGATTTGATGCGTCATTGGGATGTAATATTTTGTATCAAGGAGAGAAATATATCTCTAACACCAACCTGCGCGAGTTAAACTCTTCTTTCGTAAAGGAGGCTTTTTTGAACCCTGAGTCATGGCTGCTGGTAGAACCAGCGTAGAGCAAATGTCATTATCAAAGTCTTGAAGACTGATTCATTGCTGTGTAACGAGAAGAAATTCCTGAGCATCATTTCAGAAGATTGAGTCATGGCAATATAAAGTAACCTCTACGTCCTGTTGATAACCGCGTCCTATGTCTCATTTGCTTTGAAGATTATTAAGTCTGCATTTCACTTGTATATAATTTTAATGCATTTCTAAAAATAATTAACAGCGCCTCTCTGCTAGGTACAATCAATCGTCTGATCTTAGTAACAGAAAGCGACGTTTTCTCAGAATAAGGAACTTAATCCTTAACTGATATTTAGATGAACCTCGTTAAAAATTATTTAAAGTCTATTAAATAAAGTGAGATAGGTCTTTAAGGTCTGAAAAGGTCGCCTTTAATGACCTAAGTTGTAACAGTATATAGTTTTTTATGTTTTCTCATTATTAAATGACAGGAGAACATGATATTTGGGGCTTGTCTACATAAGTGGTATTCAACCTTTTTTGTTCGCGTACCCCCAGATATAATTTCTCTTCAACTTTGTACCCCCAAAGTTGTTGGTGTATAATTCAAGTTATACATAGTATATAATCTACATCTAAAATAAATTAAATAAATTCCATTACTGATTATTCAGTGTTTATAATAAAATAATATATTTTTTTAAAATTTCACGTACCCCCTAAGATGTCTTCGCGTACCCCAGGTTGAAAACCACTGGTCTAGATGTTTTATAACAAGTTGGTCATAGAATGTTGCCCATGTGTCGAAGGACACAAGTGTACTGAAGCGTAGGATGATGGATTCTAACAAGTTAGGAAGCAGCATTCTTTTGAAACAAAAAATTCTATCCATTAATGAATATTAAGTCAAAATAAAGGAAAATTACACTTTACAGTGAACATTCTTAATGATATTAAAGTGGACAAAGTGAAAAAAGAGCAACCACAGAATTGTTGGAAATTTCCTTCGTTATAGAATTAAATATGGATCTTAGTTACGACCGTAAAGTGACAGGAAAGGTAGGCCTATTATCTACCTGCCCCCCTCTCTCTCTCCCCCTCACTCTCTCTCTCTCTCTCTCTCTCTCTCTCTCTATATATATATATATATATATATATATAAACTGTGTCTCACTAATCATGAAGTATGGCAGACTGTTCCATATTACAGGTGCTGCTGCCATTAGGCAGCTAATAGATCTAGTGCTAAAGGAGGTGACGGTAGAAAAGGGGTAATCGTAAAGTAGAAAGAACTTAGCAGGAAAGTAGGAAATTAAGCATTGGTCTACTTCGGTTTCCTCGTACTAATTTCACTGTTGGTATTATTTATATTCTGATTAAGTGCTCCATAAATCTGTCGTTTATAAAATAATACAGGGTGGTGATTAAAAACATTTTTGCGACATGTAATCGTTACTAATAACTGCCCCGTCCCTAGTTCCGTTTTGCATGAAGTTAATTTAAGTTTTCGTGGTTTCGCAGATAATGTTGTCTGCCTGGACATGTTTGTTTCTGCGGTTAATGAACGTCAGAGCCGATGACGTAAACAGAATGACAAGGAACTCGTTGGTGTGTGGCGTCGTACGTTTTTCCGGAGCCGGAGTTCTAAGCCTCCTACCGTTTCTTTATTTCTCTTTACTCCGGATGTAGGCGGAATGAATGGCCGAGGATAAGGGAGTGGAAAACCGGAAGTGGAACCAAGTCCCGTGGGAAACCGAAAGACGATACCGGCTATGGCAGGCAAGAAGTTATGAAAAGGAAAGAAAGGGATTAAAAAGTCAGGAAGATTGCCTGCATGAGAGAGAGAGAGAGAGAGAGAGAGAAAGAAAGAAAGAAAACTTTCAGTCCCTCCATCTGACGTCAGGTAATACAACGTGTCTGTCTGACGCCCATCAAACTGATGGTCTGTTTCTATGGTTACCACAAGTATGGAATTATGAAAAGACTTGGTTTCTTATGCATGCAGAGAGAATCTGTTCTGTCTGTGCACAGCTTAATCTTGAAATAAAGAAGAAGACATGAAGCAGGTCCATCGTGTAGCGTCAATGATATCTGAGATCGTGTATTCACTTCTTAATAGAATTATTCTTACAGTTCTTAGAATGACTGGCTACGTATTGAGCGACCGGGATTCGATTACCGGAACGCGTACAAGTTTTCTCTCTCCATAGCATTCACATCGAATCTGGGACACGAAAATGGGAATCCTCCCCAAGGGTGAAAATAATAACTTATCGTTAGTATCTCCGCTTAGATGTCAGAAGTTAACTCTTTTCAGAGTTTTTCTGACAAAAATTCTGTATTTATCATCCATCTCACTTTTGCTACATCCTATGGTCACAGAAACGTTAATCTGTTAATAATAATGTTTTGTAATAAATGAAATTAATTGAAGTTATTAGTAAATGTGCTAATTGTCTTTTTATTTGAACCATAACAACGTCGTTAGATAGGATGATTATTAATTATGTTTTAGAATTGATCTGGAAGGAAGGTTGGATGTATCCTGTTTTAAGATTATTATTATTGTTATTATTATTATTTAGTGTTCTGTCTGACGACAGGTCCATATGAACAGGATCCTTCCATCCTTTTCTCGGACTGGGACCTGTTCATATACGTTCTTGGCAGATGATCCAGAAGTGGTTTGCCATTGCCTTCTTCTGTGTGTGAATGGAGTAATTGTTGGGATGCCACGGAGGAAAACTCCGTGTTGCCTAGACCACGGCCTTGCCCAACACAAGTTATAAATTCGGGCACCGCCGGAAATCGAACCCGGGACCCCAGGATTACAAGGCCAATTCAAGAATTTCTTGGAGATACCAGGAAAACCACGGATAACTGCAATCATGATGGCAATACTCCGGCGCAAAATTCTTAACGATGTCTGCCACAGCACGATGCATGAAGGATTTAAGATGATGTTGTTTCGCCGAAATAAATCGGAATTGGTTCGGGTTTTTTTTAAGGTTTCGGCAAGAATTTAAGTTCTTCAAAAACAAGTTAACACAGCCTACACGATAAATTATAATAAAGAATGATATGACGCAATGAGCAGAAAATAATTTGAGACCAACATCTCTGCTACACTTTGAGGGTATCGTGCAAAGGCGAAGAGAGACTTAATTTATCTTTGTTACCACAGCAGGACGCAGATAAGAGGAAAATGAATTCAATTCCATGCTCTGTATTTATAAATGAGCAAAAAAGAAATATATCTGCAGAAGGAAATTAAATATAAAACACAATTTTAAATGCGGAGGATAAAATTTGTGAATGGGTGTTCGAGTAATGGGAACTATTTTCTTTGAAACATAAGCGTCATAACATAAAACCTGTACGCGTATTAAAATTAATGAATAAAGTTAACAATATTTATATATCATCATGTATTACCAAGAATTAAAATGTGTAATCGAAGTAGAACAGGTATCTTACAGTCTGTTCTTTGCTATTTTGTATATGTTATCGTTCTTAATGTCCGTTTGTTTCATAAACAAATATAATTTTACTACAGATATCAAAGGACAAAGAATCAGAAATAATTTCGTATATTTTTCTACAAAATTGTTTCGTTATATATCCAAGTAGTTTCTTTACAAAAACAAATGTTCTGACAGACACAGACACTACGCTAATGACCTTTTTAAGCATTTTCTTTTCAATCAAACCCGTCTTAAATATTATTGTTCGTTACTCGTTTATAAGATTTGAAGCTGTTTGTGACTTTGATTTTATGAAGTTTTATTTAATATAAGCGCCAAATCTATACGCAGTAGATTTTGCGAACTATATGCAAATAAACGCGAAAATGACATTACATCTTTTTTAAAGAAATGATCAATTTTACTTTGAGAATTCAGTAACATTCAAATTTACACGGTCAGGCTAGGTCGCTGGAGGCTGGATTTTACTATCTTGCGTCGGGACTGTGTCAAATCTGAATTACCATGCAGGGTATCTAGCGGTTAGAACGCTGGCCTTGTAATCCTAGGGTCTCGGGTTCGATTCCCGGCGGTGCCCGAATTTATAACTTGTGTTGGGCAAGGCCGTGGTCTAGGCAACACGGAGTTTTCCTCCGTGGCATCCCAACAATTACTCCATTCACACACAGAAGAAGGCAAGGGCAAACCACTTCTGGATCATCTGCCAAGAACGGATATGAACAGGTCCCAGTCCGAGAAAAAGATGGAAGGATCCTGTTCATATGGACCTGTCATCAGACAGAACACTAAATAAAAAATA
>NW_019060416.1:306438-320293 GCF_000696155.1 Zootermopsis nevadensis
TGTGTTCACTCCCAGGGGAACTACTTCGAGGGTGATGGATGAATTTAATACCTGAGATAAGTGTACGGGTTTTTATAGGCGCAGTCTAGAAACTTTCCGATCGCACCTCGTACGCCATAACATACGCAGTTGAGAAAACGTCGTTAAATAAACAAAAAGAATACACTTTGTCGTCTAGCGACGCTTATATGGGGCAACGGCTATGAATTGTCGAGTTTCATTACAACGAAGAATTGACTGACAACGTCTACAAAGTACTAGACAGTTAGTCGCTGGGATAATTCTCCAGTTAGACGACAAGTCAGTCGGTTAAGTAATTCGATGTAGTAACTATATATATTCAAGATGGTTCTGGAACATCCCGCCGCGTGGACTAGTAACTGCCTTGCCTATCAGCCGATCAATTATCTGACTGTCTAATTAATTAACCATCTACGTATACGTTACTGTCCCACCGACCAGTTACATGGTTTAACACCCACACGACGGCAGAATCCAAAAGTCCATCATGAACACCTTCACCGTTGGTGAAATCTCGAACATCAAACAACATTAATATTCTTTTAAGGCTCAGAAGATAATCTGGGATGCATGTAGTGTTAGCTGTTGGTTGTTTCGCGTGTTAAGACGGATTGCTTACACAATGTATGGCATTTATACCAGTCTTCATGAAACCATGCTAGGTAGTTCTCTGTTTATTGAGTGGAAACTTGTTATAAGAGTCCCTTGCTGTTTACCAACTTAATACGCAAAATGAAAATTAGAATTAGCTCTGTAGGATCTATGTTTTAAGTCCTATTAGCACGTGTTTGTAGGATTTGAGGGTTTCACGGCGGTGAGTCTGAAGATTGCTGTTGCCCCGTGTAGTGTAGTAGAAGTTTACCGACGTTTCGGAGGTCCTTGCTGCCTTCATCATCAGGGTAATCTTCCCTAGTAGCTGGTTGTGTGCGTGTGTGTTTACTTTGGATATTGGAGTCAGGAAAGTTGCTGAACATAGGCTGGAGAGCTGGGGTTCGATTCTCGGAATGGAAAGGGATTTTTTTTTATCAGTACGTCCAGACTCCCGCTGAATTACACTTAGCCTCCTATGTAATCAGTAAAAGGGTTTTTTTACCGGAGAGTGAAGTCGATCATTCAATTCCATGTAATCCTGAAGGAATAAGATGGATGGAATTTCATAAATAACTGTTTATTTTTCGTATTATTACCCAATCCGATCCCAGGGGTGGGGTGGGGGGGGGGTTGTTCCTCAGACGTAGAGCAGCCGGAGCCGTGGTTAAAAATACGATCAACTACTTGTCCGTTACCCTGAAACGCCTTAAGGCTTGGTGGAAGCTCTGTCTAATTAAGTCGTCGTTGTGGAGGCCTGTTATGCACAGAAGTGGTTGGACGCAGCCACTAAAAGACAGACGTGGATCGGACATGGGATGGGGGTGAAGGTAAAGTGACCCGGGGATGGATGGTGACAGACCCGGGACTGCTGCATGGACGAACCTCGTGATGGGACAAGACTGATGGATGGACAAGTCCAGCAGCGATAAATGGCAACACGAGGTTTCAGCCGGTGAAAAATCTTGGCACGAACTACCCCCACACGCAGCTGCAACCCCCCCACCCCCACCCCATAGGTTAATCAGCAACTTGCGGGAGCTTTTACAGATAAATTGAGAAGATCTTGCACAAGTCAGATAACGTTGCGTGCGATCCGTAGAATTTTTTTTTGCAAGTTCTGTTTTATTTCTAGAACAGAACACGAGGCGGGACGAGGCACATAAAGCCTGACTCCTAATGTTAATCATCGCACCTCATAGTTATAAATATTCAATCCTTATCTCATAAATACAAAAAAAAAATCTCTTGACGTGATTTGTAAGTTTCATGGGAACTAATAGCAGAAATTTAACACTTCCATTACATTTTTTTACTTTTATAAAAAAATATTAGACAATATTTTGTTCGGTTTTTCGGCTTAGTATTTAGAAGATATTTGTTTTTATAATACTCATTTTTGGCTGTAGGCCTATAGCGAAAAAATGCTCGAAGGTCATCGACTGTAATTCTCCGGCCAAGAATGATTAACACATTTTTTACTGTCAAACAGTATGACACGTCGTTTTAATTAAATATTTTAAAACTCTTCTAGCGAGCCTTGTCATTGAACATGCGTGTAAGTCGGTAATTACCGGAGGTCCGGATAAAGAGAATTACCCATGGCAAAGCGAAATTTTTTTTTGCAATCAAAAATATTCCAATACGGTAGGTCCTGACATCGACACTCACCCTGGGGAAATTGAATATTCATATGACCAGACATCAGGAAGTGTTTAAAGCCTCATTTAAATATTTGTGCGTTCTTGTCATAATATTGTTGATGTAAGTAAATATATTTTTCAACATGTTATACATAAAAACCGAATAAATACGGAATTGCTATAGGAAATTTTGTAGTATCCCTTTCTAACCACATTTTCAGTAAAGTTTTGTTTACCAAAAAATTTAACTGTTAATACAAAGGCCGACATTGAATACTACGAAACAATTTATTATCCCTAAACGTATTTATTTGAAATCCGTTTTTTAATATTTCATTTCTGTTCCGCTCTTGGTCTAAATGTCCGCTTTCGAGACGCTTGCGCTCAGATGTTCCCTCCGAGTCACGTGTAGACCGCTAAAGACATCTTACGACGATGATAATGGTGATTCTCGCTCTATTACACGAGTTATTTGAATAACAACCTTCTTAGTTACGTATCCTGCATTTTCCATGTATACGTCACCTCCCGTTAAACTCTCATATATTCTTGGGAACTGTCTGGTAGAATTATCACCTGTAATCCTTGTAAACAATTTGGCTAACGTTCAACTTGTGTCCAAGAGGAAGTTATTGTCTAACTCCTTAAATGAGACGGAGTACTTAAGACAGGAAGGAATGAGTGTGGAGATAAAGCAGTGGAGAGCAAGCAATCACCATGCCCGGGAAGAGACTTGGCCACAAACGTTACTTAAAGCGAGAAGGAGAACGTAGATTACCCGCAACTGCCACTAGAATGAAGCCTCTGTTAACAACGCTTGGTGCCAGAGTCGCACTCTGGAGAAACGTAGAGCCCCTGGGGCTGTTTGGACGTCGGCCACGCGAGAAATATCCTGTCACTTCTTAGCAGTGATTTAGGCGATTTGTCCTAAGAGAAACACACGATAAACAGTCCGCTAGAAAAGCACGTTTCAAAACTTGTGATACCAAATCCAGCAATGGACACAATCCTCAGCCATCATTTTCAGGATCCATTTTGAAAAGTGTATTGCCGCTTAGCTGATCAGTAAGTTTCTTGATTTAAGTTTTATTTCATTGTTTACAGTGACACGCCGTTAGACTTTATTCTGAGATATTTAAATCCATTTTATATTGTCATATATTGTAATCCTGGGGGTCTCGGGTTCGATTCCCGGCGGTGCCCGAATTTATAACTTGTGTTGGGCAAGGCCGTGGTCTAGGCAACACGGAGTTTTCCTCCGTGGCATCCCAACAATTACCCCATTCACACACAGAAGAAGGCAATGGCAAAACACTTCTGGATCATCTGCCAAGAACGTATATGAACAGGTCCCAGTCCGAGAAAAGGATGGAAGGATCCTGTTCATATGGACCTGTCGTCAGACAGAACACTAAATAAATAATAAATACTATACGTCTCAAAGGCTTATTTTAATAGTATAAATTAATCTATTCCTAGGTCTTTGTCTTGGTTTTATACCTCGAGATTCTCAGACTAAAATTGGGTTTGCATTTCTCATATGCTTATTCTTGTTTTAATCAACTTGATGACAACTGACAAGGCAATACGTAATACGTAGTTGATGTTCTTCAAGATAAGATGGGTTTGTCTTGACTCTGTAGTGTCCAGGTACAGGTAAAGTACACGAAATTGGCCAAGAGACCCTTTTATATATGTGGCCCCAGAAATTGTAGTTCCTTTAAAGTATCAATTTTTATTTGTTTACAATTGATGTAGTTAAAAGAATGTCTGTTTCTTATATACGAGGAAGTAAAAATTTGAGAGGATTTTCATTAATGATCTCTTGGCTTCTCGTTAAGGACCAACTTGTAATGAGATGTTACAATCTGCTCTGGAAATGTCGCAATTAGAAGTTCTTTCCTATGACGCCCGTCAAGCGTGATGTGACGTAAAAGTAATGAGGGAATCTCGGGATCCAAGACAAAAATTGACGCCAGAGCAAAATTATAAACCGTGCTGAAACGAGGGGTAATTTATATTAGTAGCAGTAATCGTATCTTTCTAGGGTAAGAAATGTAACATCGGGATAATACGATACGAATAAGAGGATAGATTTTAAACAGAGGTTATATGATTGAATAAATCGCGAAGAATTTTGCAACATGTTTGAAGCTATGGTCTGCAATTGTCTTCGTTCAAGTAACAGTGGAATAAGGACACTTTTTAATGCGAACTTAGTAATAGTAAACTAACATATTTTAAGTAAGAAAACTGCATTATTTCTGCAGGTAGTCGGAGGTACTGATTTAGAACTAACAAGAGATTTTTGGAATTCAGATAAAAGAAATGAACCTACATCAAAAGTGGAGTCTGTAGAAATATGGAAGAAATTTTGTTAGAAACGTTGGCGTTATCCAATTTCGAGTCTCTTAGAACCAGAGTTGTATTGATAGATCGTTTCTTAAGATGCATGCATGAAATTTAAAGTGGATGAAGACGGAACAGAATTTAAAACCCAAATGATAACAGGCTAATAATTTCCAAGAGTAGAACAGTTTTTTTTTCTGGTCCACGGGAAGTGAGGAGATTATTTAAAATCTGGTCGTGTTTCCTATAGGAGCTCGAAACCAAGACTGTACTTAAGGACTTTATCTTCCGTGGGGCGACTGGTCTAGCAAATGGACTGTAAAATGTGCTGTACGCGTGTGATGTACTCATCGTAGGAGACAGTGGTTACCGACCAGCGTCAGGAAACCTAAAGAACAGTCTTACAACATGGCAGAGAAAATTTATATTGAGATAATTAGGGAAATAAATTGTCACAGGTGGAATAAATCCACATTGTTCTTAAAAACAAAGAACCGACAGTGTAAATATTGGAATAATTATTAGGTGCGGCCTAAAGTGATCAAAGCAACAACGCGCGCAAGGAATGCTGCATATAAGAGATGTATATATTTTAGTTTAAAATCATGGATGTAAGATATCTCTTGGAGCACAAGGCTGAACGTAATGAGATGGATTTTAGAAGGAAAAACAAGGAGGGTTTTAATTCGTTTGAACTTCATTAGTTCAGCGCCCAAGTTGTAAAGGCGATGAATTTTCGAATTCATCAATGGGAAATTAGTTGGACAGATTAAAAGATTGCTCAGGCAAATAATATCCCAGACAAATTGGTCATTTTATTCGTCAGTTAACCAGACACGTTATATTCTATTATTTGTGGTTTATCTGACCACACTGTCAGGATCTCAGAGTGGAACGTCGAATAATAGGAAAAAAAATTAATACATAATGAATTGAGAGGTACGTGTAAGGAAACTGATGTAAACTAACTTAAGATATTTTCCCTAAATCTGCTGGAGGGACTGAGAAAAATCATTAGAAATGCAGTTATAACTACCGGACCGAAATTTGAACACAAAACTCCGGAGCACACTGAGTCAGTAAATTAAGTCCAGTCTGTTCAAAAAAAAAAATTTGGCAAGTCACTTACTGGTCCATCTTCTTACTTGTTTGTCAGGCAGATGGACGGCCAATTACTGAGCCAATAATTTAATACTTAGGGCAGTTGCTAAGTTAAGAGGTATTCGCAATTTTATTCAATTATCAAAATCAATTAATTTCAATCAGTAAGTTAATTAGTTATAAAAGACCTTTCTTTATCTGTTATGTTTTTTTGTGTCTCATTGTTCTGTTGTTTCTTATTGTTATTGTTTTTGTTGTCTTATGTTTTTTGTGTTATTGTTTTGTTCTGTTTCATTGTTCTGTTGTTATTGTTTTTGTTGTGTCTCATTGTTTTGTTGTGTCTTATTGTTTTGTTGTGTCTCATTGTTCTGTTGTTTCTTATTGTTTTTGTTGTCTTATTGTAGGACCACTGCCACCGGGTAAAAACCCATTTGCAGTCAAGTAAATAATAATAATAAAATAATAATTTCTACAGAATAGCAAAATTTCTTTCTGCGTCAAACGGAGACGAGGCTGCTGACAGACACAGTCCGCCCCTGATAACCCGAGACCATTCCATAGGATGTCACCTGCAGAGGCACTTGGCCAAACCTTCCCCCATTACAGCGAGGAGATTGAGGATCTTTCTAGTACAGGCCACTAAGGCGATTTACACTATCGTGCAGACTTCTGGCTTTGAGAGCAAAAATGGTCTACAGTTCTCCGGGGAAATATGATTTATATATCGATATTATAATGGGAGAATCTTGTGTTTGGTATTATGGGGATTAAACACTGATCTCCCGTTAGAGATCGGCCTCATCTATTTCCAATTTTTTTCAAATATATTTAGGTTTTTACCGAGCTTAAAGAATCTTCATATGGACGAACTTAAACTAAGGTGATCAGACCTTAGTCTAATACCGTAATATTTGCAAAATCATTGTTTCTATCTCAATTTATCAACCTGTTATGTATCATTCATCTCTGCATTACCTCAGAAGATGATTCTGTTCAGTGAACAATTAGCACTCTTGTAGCAGAAATTGGATATGAATGTTCATCACCGCTAATAACAGATCTCCACACAGTTACCATTCCTGAGCTAGTTTAATACATTTCGTATCCTCAGAAGAAATCCTTGAAAAATCCTCGTGGATGTAATTGCCCGATTTCGTTGTCGGTCTTTCAGTGACTCGTTTTCCAGGAGAATTCCTTACCAAAATTCTGCGGTCATTGCTTGTCCCTGCCACATATCTAATACTTCTTAGTTTCCGTAATTTATCTGCAACCGGAAGTCCGGTATAAATCACGAAATTTTGTTGTTGTTCTGAAATCGAATAATGAACATTTATATATGTGCCATAATCTTTGCTTTTATAACAATATTTTCATTCGCTTTTCAGATAATTTCTGTTTTTAAGTTTTATGTTATTTGTATTTATTTATTTCGAAACTATAAACAAGTTGCTTTAGGACTTTCAATACCAGATTTTCCTCAGTCGTTTGTGCTCTATATAGAAATATTAAAAGTCAGTGGACATGAAACATTATTTTAGCTGAAATATATCCTATCTGAGAATTGAGATTCTTACGTCAATGTAAGATCACGGTTGATTTAAATAACTCTATTTTCCTCGTACTCGATGAGTTCAGTACATACATTAATGTAATAAGAATCCGTTGAAACATTCAATAAACTATATACTGACTGGAGTTGATGCACGCCTTCCTCCGGGTTGAAGAAGTGTGCTGTCTGGTTACTGTACGTGTTACTATCAGCTATTTGTATGTCCATGCCTAGTTACGAGACTACGTGACAAAATTATTGCAAAAGTTACCTAATTAATCTTTCAAAAGTGAAATATGACGAAGTTAAAATACTTGTACAAATCAGAATCACAAGACGGCCATCTTCAATAGCCATTAAAGTTACAATTTTGACATAGTTTGTCGTTGTAGGTTGTGAAATGTGCTATAGCTTCGCAATCTGCAGGTACACTGTTCGAAACCTGTCCGATAAGTTATTATGAAGTCTTATTGGTTATTTAGTCCATCGAGACAAATTCCGGGCAGTATCTTAAGGTGCTGGATCCATGCAATGGATATAGGTTAGTCTTAGAATTATTTCCAAGAAGTAACTTGGTCTAGCGGTTAGAACGCTGGGATCTCGGGTTCGATTCCCGGCGGTGCCCGAATTTATAACTTGTGTTGGGCAAGGCCGTGGTCTAGGCAACACGGAGTTTTCCTCCGTGGCATCCCAACAATTACTCCATGCACACACAGAAGAAGGCAATGGCAAAACACTTCTGGATCATCTGCCAAGAACGTATATGAACAGGTCCCAGTCCGAGAAAAGGATGGAAGGATCCTGTTCATATGGACCTGTCGTCAGACAGAACACTACAAATAAAAACAAATAAAAAACTTGAAGAATTTCTTTGCTACTTCAACACAAAAATCACATATTTTCTCTGACAGACATCCTAGCATTCCTGATCACTATAATTTGGACTCACGATGAAGTTAGTAATCTGATACGTTGAATTTAAATTGCTCCTTACACTTTCCCTTGCTAACTCGATCGTCAGTAAATAAACCTACAACGTCAGAATCCTTCGGAAGACCAATTTTCATCATGCCTTTGGTACGTGCCGCTCCCTACGTGATTATGGTTGGAATATCGAGTTTTTCTCGCGACCCTCGTCCAGATAAGAGACGACTACAGCGCCGCACTGTACAAGCGTTGGTGCCAGGTACTGATCCCTTTTAATACCCACATCCATTCCAGTTAACTGCAGTTCGTTTGTTCATTAAATTCGGCTGGTCTCTGCTAGTAGCTCGGGTGGAAAGGGGGTGGCTTCGAGCCAGGCACTCTGCACACGAACCTTGCTTGCATGCCACCCTATACTCAGTCTGGAATTCAGGGGCTGTCGTCTGCTCATTATCAGCGTTGTAGTTGGTCTTTATGGATTTTTCAGAGTTGTAAATTAATTATAATTACAATGGATGTGTAGCTCAAATGGTCAGTTAAGAAATGCAAACAAAATATTGATAGGGAAACCGCTAGTATTGGTGTGGTATTCGTGGTTTTGAAACTTGGCCTTATTTTGAGGAGGGGGGTAAATTACATGCGTTTCGGAATAAATCTTCCAGACACTTAATACAAACATGACACCTATTAACTTGTTAATGAATTGGATGAACCGATGCCCTAGATAGACATCGTCGTTGGGGATGTTGAAAGTGCTTACAGAATTTTGTTGAGAATGTCACTTTGGAAGCGGTCGCTTGGAAGACTTAGAAGGTAATGAAGGATTAAAATTTTCCTTATAAAAATTAGTTGTGAAGGTGGAACTGATTCAGTATTTATTCCATTGGCGGGCTACGATAAAGGTTGGGGAATCGAGGGGAGTGGTCTAGGCAACACGGAGTTTTCCTCCGGGGGCTTCCCCGGTTTCTCCGTGGCATCCTAACAATTATTCCATTCACACACAGAAGAAGGCAATGGCAAACCACTTCTGGATCATCTGCCAAGAACGTATATGAACAGGTCCCAGTCCGAGAAAAGGATGGAAGGATCCTGTTCATATGGACCTGTCGTCAGACAGAACACTAAATAAATAAAAAAAATAATATTAAATTTATAATGCGTACTATTCGTATAAGTTTGAGGTGTTAGCATTAATTGAAGTGATACCTGAGATTTAGGCCCTAGATATTCAGCCTTTCAGGGTAGGATCTCCTATAACTATTTCGAATCAGGTCATAAACCCAAGGATGCAGCATATTTTAATGTTATTTTTTACAATTTCTATTGCAGTTAGTGAAAGCATTATGATATGAACACTTCGGCCCCCTAATATGCACCGCACACGTGGCGAGTGCTTTCACTACTTTCTCTAGCTGTGCGGCTGATATCGTGTGAAGTTGCCCAACTTCAGAACCAAGGGGTGGGGGTTAGCAGTTGCTAGAAGCAATTAGCGGTTCACCCAGCAGTTAGAAGACTCTGCTGAAGCCACGCTAATCCCTGCCACTTCATTCCCACACCAATCGAAATTCTCCTCTCACCTTTCTGATTAACACGCCCTTCAGCACATCGTCCATTCTTAAGAAAAGTTCTTTTGTTTAACGAATCTGCGTCGAGTACAAGGTCTGTTAAACTCAGACGGAGAGAGAGAGATTCATTCAATTGCCCTCTTTCGGCAATGTTTCTCCTGCATCGCGGAATGATACGGTGAAATGTGTATGATGATTTTAAAGCTAGTTGAATTCGATCATATCACCATCTATTCCCGAGTGCAGAACGTCAGCCAGTTAGCTACATTTCATTTCATTTCATTGTTATAATATAAACTTTAAACACCTAATTGTTACATTAACAGTTCAAGATATGTAGGGATAGAAATGTGTGTAATTATAAATAAGGCTGATTCTGAAAAGAAACCAGTTATTTTTAAAACACTAGAGCTCAAGGTCAAGGTTTTAAAACGCAACCAAACCCTCCTTCGGGGGGTTGGTTGCGTTTTAAAATCTTGCGTAAGAAACAAAACCAACTCCCCCTCGAACGGGGGGGTTGAATTATTGTGTTGGTACAACAATGCCACGCCACGGTGGTCTAGCGATTAGAACGCTGGCCTTGTAATCCTGGGGTCTCGGGTGCCCGAATTTATAACTTGTGTTGGGCAAGGCCGTGGTCTAGGCAACACGGAGTTTTCCTCCGTGGCATCCCAACAATTACTCCATTCACACACAGAAGAAGGCAATGGCAAACCACTTCTGGATCATCTGCCAAGAACGTATATGAACAGGTCCCAGTCCGAGAAAAGGATGGAAGGATCCTGTTCATATGGACCTGTCGTCAGACAGAACACTAAATAAATAATATAATAAAGTCAACAATGCCGATTAAACAGATATAACGTAACATTGTTTGATGGCGTAATTTTTTGATAGACGACAAATCACGAATTTTTATAGTAGAGAAAAACGTGTTTAGACAAAAGATCAACAATTAGAATAGTTTGTGCTGTCCATTGTGAGGGAGATGTGATATCTGGCCTGAAAATCGACTGGTGCGAAGTCCACCGTCACACAGCTCCACTTTTTAGAACAACACTGCGGTGTATTGAGATATGTTTCGCGTTCGAATATTAAACGTGTTGCCGTTTGATAACGTACGGAAGCAATCAGAGCGTAAATAGAATTGCGCGTTCGATTGTGTACGTGTGGTTTGCGTACCAGCCCATTGGCTATCCCGGTGTCACCTACGGGATACGCTCACAAACGAAAATAGAAATTATTATGTACGTGCTGAGATGATCATTAGCGTGCTTTCATGCTAATGAATTAAAGAGGACTGTTAATTGTCGCCTACTACAGACGGGAGTACGTGTAGTGTACTCAAAACAGTTTCTTTTCTTGAGTTTTGCATACATTTTATATTTATGTTCCTTTATTGTGGACACAATATATATTTGACAAAGATAATTTGCAGTGCAGATATTACACTTCCTTGAGATGATAACAAAAATTATTATCGATAGACACAGGACAGTTACGTGTTGTAATATAATTTATCTTATAGAGAATATTTCTGCATGAATTATGTTTAAAGAGTGGTCTGTATTTTGTCTTTTACATTTGTTGTGTTGTTTGTTTAGTGTTCTGTCTGACGACAGGTCCATATGAACAGGATCCTTCCATCCTTTTCTCGGACTGGGACCTGTTCATATACGTTCTTGGCAGATGATCCAGAAGTGGTTTGCCATTGCCTTCTTCTGTGTGTGAATGGAGTAATTGTTGGGATGCCACGGAGGAAAACTCCGTGTTGCCTAGACCACGGCCTTGCCCAACACAAGTTATAAATACGGGCACCGCCGGGAATCGAACCCGAGACCCCAGGATTACAAGGCCAGCGTTCTAACCGCTAGACCACCGTGGCGGTTTTTCTTTGTTGTGTACAATGAAATAAAGTTTAATGTAGACCGCATTCTAAATTTAATCTAAATCCGGTCAATTACGTTGAAGACTAAATATAAGAGGAAACTTTATAAGCAATTTTTATTCCCTGACGATAACCCATTAACGGTGGTTTAAACAATTAACCATCGCCATTACCATTTTTTGTGTCAAGTTATTGAAAGCTTTGATTTTAGTCCTGCTGGATAACAAATATTTTCTTTCGTAAATTTCGATGTGCCATTACAAAGACAGTCTCGAGTTTAGAGTAGCTTTTTTTTTATGTTGGGCAGATCAAATTCTTCCTCCCTTTTCGATGATGAGCAAACTTTTTTTTTGGGGGGGGGGGGGTTCATTCAGTATCGGGATAAGCCCGACGTTTTAAAAATTCATTTTATTTGAATTAGATCTTATAAGATGGTACTTGTTGAGATGTATGAAGGATTAAGTTCACAGCTTCGTGGAAAGCACGCGGCAGACGCCTCGTCTACGATCGTCCTTTAAGCCACTGTTGCAGAGTTCGAAGTAAAGAGTTTGTCCCCGGTAATGAAGTCAAGTCTAGGAGTTTCGCGAGCAGCGTGGACCCTCGGGACAGGAGCGCTGATGGATTGATTGAGTGAGGAGTAGCAAGCTAAGAGACTGTGTCATTGTGGTGACGGTACAGTCGCGGCACATCTTAGGAACAAGTGAGCAGCACACGCGAAGTGGCAAGAGAGCACAAACATTTTCCTTCATTTATTCAGCTCCTGAATATTTTGCGCGTTCCGGTTTAGAAAGCCTGAATCGGTACGCTTTAGACTACAGTGTTAACTGAACAGTTTCTGGAAAAAAAACAATCGACAAATGTATGGTAAGTTTCTGGAAAATCATTCGTTGCAGATTTTGACGTGTATATATCTGAATGCGTAACAAATTTACTGTGTTCATATTCGTAAGATTTTTTGTGGACAATTCGGTGGTGAGCGTAGACAAAAAGTTATTGACCAGGTCCAGTCATGTTCGTAACTTTCTTTATACGACGATAGTGCCAAGTTGCGGCTCCGATATTAATTTGTCTTTTTAATTTAATAATTATGCTACATAATCCATGAGACTTCTCAAAATCCTCTTTCCACTGTCTTCTTGACATCGCTGTTACTCGTAAAATTCCACTCTCCGTTCATTCTTTTCACTGCACCAGTTCTATCTACATGGTCTGTCCATCTTTTTCCACGTATAGTAATCTCTTGAGCTACGTATATTATCTGATGTTTCTCATGTAAAGTATTTCTTAAGCATTTTTATTCGCCAAATAGAGTTCCTTATCTTGTATCCTACACAAGTTCAGTTGTCCGTTCGTACGTTTTGTTTGTTTGTATGTAACATAAATGTAAATCCTTTAGCACTGTCAAGATAAAAATATCATAGTAGTTTAGGAAACAAGAAAAGTGAGACGGACAAATTTCTCGTAAAATGTTGCATCTTCACTGTTGGGTTCTCTCAATAATTTACCAGGGAGCCACTTCCTCGCTTTCTCCTCTTCCAATCCACTTCCTGACGTACATTTTTCTTTTTTTATGACTTTTCCTTTTAAGACATAAGTAGCAGCCAGAAATAAACTTCACACGGGAAATGATTCTCCGAAACGTGATCTATGTTGTCCTGTTTAACTTGCTACTCGGCGATCAATCATGAAAGTGTACACGCTTTCTATAAGAATCTATCTGTAGTTACTCTACACTGCTGTACAAAGAGTTAATCTAGTTTTTTTTCTTAGATAAATCTAGCTCTACTTAGATTTTTCTCTAGAGTAGACATCACGCCTGGGGTTCTCCATTCTACTCGCTCTGTTTTTCATTTCTTTCACTCTGTGTCCACGTAGAACCGTCCTATTTTACGATCACTTAATTAATATTTTATGTAATCCCAAATATATTCGTATACCTTAAAATTAATTATCGTGCTGCGATGAATATAAATTATTACGTTCCACAAACGACTGATTCTTCGTGACTTCCATGCAGTCAATAGTCTTGAGAATAACGTTGCAAAATTAATCCCATTTCCCAGATAACATCCCGTGTTCCTGTAGCAGGAGAGGTTGCTGCCTGATACGCTGGGATTCTGCGATACTCAGACAAGACACCCTCAAACCCGGTAAATATTGTGTTGCTGAGTTTGCGTCTGAGGGAAAATCTTATTATGCAAACTAGATTTTGTGTTGGGGGGGGGGG
>NW_019060416.1:320822-350279 GCF_000696155.1 Zootermopsis nevadensis
ATGCAACGAAACAGTCGCTAAACGATGTTACTTTGTTAACACGGCATAATTGTAAGCCAAATTGAATATCTGTGTGGGTTAATTCAATGCAGTGACACGGATGCTAGCACACGTCAACATCTGAATTACTTACTGCATTTGAATATACTGAGAAGTTCAGATAAAATGGTTTTGAGAGAAATGTGGCGAATTCTAATGTTAGCTGCGTTCAGAACATTTATTTTAGGTAGGATTCCTCAGGTCTAGGTCGGCCCGTCACAAGGCTTCTGCCTACACAGGATAACACGACATAGAATTAAGTCTTGGTCACACGGGCTGCGTGCGAAACTGCCTCGTATTTTTTTTACAACACCCGCGTAAACTGACCTGTAACCCTAACGAAGTCGCGACACCATTAAGCTGTAGTTTTCATGGACGTAAGTAATAAATCACTGAGTCTGATGGACCCTTGTGAAATTCTATACGGTGGCTGCCAATAAACTTAGTTACAAATTCGATATGACTATTTACATGAACTTTGACACAAAGTGCACTGAGATTACCTATGATAAATTTAATAAGACTTCCGCTAACACTTTGTGCAAGCGGATATTATGATTAATTGGTCTGTTAATTTTCGATTTCTGCTAGCCACACCGCGTATATTTATTTATTTATTTAGTGTTCTGTCTGACGACAGGTCCATATGAACGGGATCCTTCCATCCTTTTCTCGGACTGGGACCTGTTCATATACGTTCTTGGCAGATGATCCAGAAGTGGTTTGCCATTGCCTTCTTCTGTGTGTGAATGGAGTAATTGTTGGGATGCCACGGAGGAAAACTCCGTGTTGCCTAGACCACGGCCTTGCCCAACACAAGTTATAAATTCGGGCACCGCCGGGAATCGAACCCGAGACCGCGTATATAGAAGTATTTAAAGAAAGGCGTGTATTTTGATTTGTTCGTAGTGTATCTTGTTACGTTATATTCCCTTTAATACATTTCAAATTTGTACCAGTTTGCTTTTACGAATGTGAAGTCTTTTGAAACTATTTCTCCTTGCAGTACAAACAGAATGTCAAATGAAATTGCTATGGCGACTACCACTTCTGCACAATTCTGTTATTTGAATAAAGGACTGTAAATGGATTTCTTCTAAGCTGTACTTCTGAGACCCGGAGGTGTAACATGAAAGGGAAACATACCGGGTACAGTGCGCCATTCTCGTCTGCAAACGTAACTTTAAGTGCTGATAGAACACTTGTTAATGATGTCAGCTGTTACCATCACATCCAATGATGAATTTTCAAGAAATAAAAAAAAAACAACACCCCCCCCCCCCCCCACGAAATACTGTTCATGTGAAATTTTATTATCTGTCTGTCTATAGATCTATCTTCCTAAACACCTAGTATTTGTCTTGTGTATGTGAATCTACAGAAAGTTACAAAACCTGTATTAAAATATTTATTGGTGGTTGTAGTTTAATAAAGTGCGTTTGGACCACGCTGTGGTGAAGCATGGGAGAAGATCGTGTCTGGAAAGTGGCTAGAAATTGTTTATAATAAATTAAGCTAAATTAATCTTGGATTAGCAGTTATACGCTAACCAACTTTTCTGAAATTAACGCGCGTAACGTGAGATTTTAAAACTTCGTGCAAATAGCAGGTAGAAAAGGGTAACTTAAGTAAGGGGTTGACAAGTTTAACGCTTCATTTAAAAATCCAATACGAATAAAAATCCAAGCATTTGTCTTTAAAAATGATCCGCCCACTGATATGAGCGCTGTAGAAAAGAATCCCTTCATATTTAAGTTTGTGTCTTGTATTCTAGAGTGAATATCCTTATTACGAAACACACTTTATACTACGCCTTTAACGCTGTAGAACAAAGTACGTACTAAAAAAGAGCAATGTTGCCACGAATTATGAACGGGACGTGCTCGCCAATCTCAGCTGTAGGCATGTGACCGTATCAGTTGATTGAATCAAATATCGGCCTGGGCGGAAGGATACATTTGTTGTAGTCCGCCGTTTACATCGGGATTAAGGCTTTGACCGGGATGTTAAATCTTATGTGGTACCGCCTGATTCGACTTCTAATGGTTAAGTGAAGTGTTTTCTTCGCGGTACGGTCTGGATTCGTAAATATTATGAAGACGAGCTTCGGCTTCAAAGGGTTAACCAGCTGATTTTCGTAATGGTGAGGTGTAGTGTTTTCTTCGCGGTACGGACTGAATTCATAAATAATATTCAGACGATCTTCGGCTTCAAAGGGTTAAACTGAAATTCATCATGGCGTCAGAGAAGAACGCCTTGGAGGCTCGTCCATGTCTATCTGTCGCGGTTTTCCTAGTAGGTAGGCAACCCGTGTGTCCAGGTCTATGTTCATTGCTACGCAACATTGGGAACTGACGTTGTCGGTAGAGAGACGACCTACGGGTATCGTTGAAACACATTTCTGCTCAGCAGTGACCTCGGATGGCATTTCTGCAACAGTGACATATGAAACACACAGCAGATGAATGTAGCAGTACCGCTGTTCACATGTATTCTGAAGACACACGTTCGAATTTGTCCGCGTTGAGGTTTACTTAACATTCCTCAGTCTCCGCTGGCGAAAACAAAGGTAGTAGTACCTTCAAGTAGGTCACAGTCGCCTCCTTTCAAATCCTTACCTACGGACCATACGTGATTTTCTTTCCTTGTTATCGAACTTTGAAGTTGATGATTCATATAGGAAAGATACCCAAGATCATTTATCAAATTAAGATTTTCGTCAGTCTCACCACGTAAATGTTCAGATAGTATCTTAGCGATCCATGACTAATTCCTTTCACTAAGTTAGAATTTATCACGAACCGTATATGCTATTCAGCCTGTGAGTTTAAGATGCGTCGTTGAGGAATTTTAGAACCGAGCATTTAATATTTCAACGTCATTAAACGCTGTTTAACATATTTGACTGAATAGAGTCGTTAAATGACTTAAGAATCAGTCATGACCAACATCAGCGTGTTAAGAATAATTATATATATATTTTGAGACTTGGAAAGTCGTGTGACAATAACAAATTTTTGGACTGAATAATAATTTCTTAAATATTATCCCTCTTTGCATTTCGCTCCACAGATTAAAATCAACATCGACACAATAGTACAGCTGTGTTAACCTTACACCATCTGTGTTCATGCACTCCGCACTATTTCTTTACGTACACGAATTCGTTGCATTGAACTTAGACTAATTTCGTGTTTGCTTGGTATTTAGGAGAGCGTTATAATCGTGGTCGAAATTTTAAAATCTTGGTAGGGATGTTCTTACCCCTTTGGACCGCCCTACATGAAAACAACCCCTCTTCCTTTCTTGAGAGAAGCCTGTAGGCATGGTCGCTCTCCATTTGTTACCAATGAAGATGAATAAACAAAGAAATGTTTACCCACCGACAGACAAATTCTTCCAGTTACTGTATTGCATGCAATTCTCTTAATGGTGGTAACTGACAAGGGATGGAGGGGGTGGAACAACTGAAGCGATTAACATGAGTTTGGGGTGAAACTCTACTGACGACAAGAGAATAAAAATACGACTGCTAAATGAGAGCTAGAAGAGGTCTGTGGAGTTACAGATGTAGGATAAACCTAACCTAACAGTTAACAAATGAGGTGGAACTTCCATCCGATGGAAAAGACGTAATGGTTGTTTTAAGAAAATGAAGGAAGTTTTGTTAACGAGTGTTTTTATATACTACGATATAAAAATTCCAAACGTACTTGAAGTCTTTATTATTTTCTGTGTTTCATTGCATTCTATTCTTTGCTGTTTATAACCTAAAACCCGAATGTAGTGCTCCGGGTAGGCGACTACGTAACTGAAGCTCTTTCGAATTTTTCCTTCGTCTCTTAAGACAAATGTTGTTATATCATCTTTTAACACGTGTCACTAGGGTCTCCTTCCAAATCCTTACTAACATTAAGTTTATCATTATTTTCCTATCTGTGATGAAGCCACAAAATAACCAAATAATTAAACATCGTCTCATCGGATATGAGACGTCATTAAGTAACCTAGGAATTAAACTTCCTAGATGAATTTGTTTGTATCTAAAAAAAGCTACCTTAATAAAACGAAAACCGGCGAAGTTGCTAACCAACTACGAGTGTATATAGCATCGTTTGAACAGCTTTTTATACAAACCAGAAATTAATCAATGTCCCAAAATTTTCTTTATAGTATGAGTTAACCAAATTCAGCTGAAACAACGTCGTTACATGACCCACAAAAATTGTTATAAGATGGGCAAGTGTTACTGAACGCTTTGGCCGAGTGGTTAGCATTCCAGGTCCATATTAGTGGACGCCCGGGTTACAATCTCAGCCAGAAGACGGTGTGTCGTGAATGAGATTCTTCGTGTTTCGTTAAGGAAACAGCTGACGAAGTGCAGTCGTTAATTCTGTAATTTGAAAATTTTTATCTAAAAATATTGTTTATAAAACCGGACTTTATGATGTATGTCACGTGTCCTCATCTCTTCCCACAGACCGGATATCTTGTCTGGTGGCTTGCCTGAGCTCGTCCTCAATTGGTAGAACGGAAAAGGTCGGTGTAGCTGTGGCGCTCTGTACTTTTATTCGGGAGGTTTCGGGTTCGATTCTCTTCCGTGTTCCGGCTTCAGCAACCGATGTCTTTCTTGGTCCTCGTCAACATTTCCAGGCCTTGAAATAGGCATCCGTCTAAATCTCTACTCACAGTCCATAACCACCTCACCATCTCATTCTACGTTGTGCAGGCTCTAAAATTGAAACAGAGTAGTAATGTATAACCTGAGACTAATTAATGAAAGCAAAGAGTGACCTTGAGTAAAAATGTATCTGCATTCTTCGAGGTAGAAGCCGGGAGCAGTCAATTTCGTAACCGGTGAATCAAAATAAGAAATACGAAAGAACGTAAGTGTCTGATTGGTGATATAATTCCAAGAAAATATTTTTTTCAGTTATACAAATTTGAAAGAGTGCGCCTAAACTACGTATTCATAAATTTTAAAATCGACAAAGTTATATATTTTTTTTTTATCAGAAACAGACGAGCGTGTCTTTGAAAATTGTACGTACCGTATGTATATATTTTTTCCCTTTTAAAATTCTCTTGTCTCGGCACGTGTCTGCGCATATAATTCCGGGGCATAATGATTCTCATGACTCTACGCTCATCCCCTCCGTTCATCCATTAATGTTAATGATGTCTTTCAGTTTCCTGGGGGTTGCACAGAAACAGGGTACCAACTCACAACTTCTCATATTTCTCATTGTCAGACTAGTTTGTAGCTTGAGGGGACACGCACAGCCTAATCCAAATCGTCAAACGAATTTGAGACGAAAAGAGCACAAGAGATCATTAAACTAAAGATGTACAAGGAGTAAACTAGAAAATATCATAAAATTAATCAAAATATCTCACCATTAGTACTGACACATTCATGTCACCTTGTTTAATTTAATTTAATTTAAAAAAGGGTCGTCTTAACGTCTTTACATCTCTCTATAATAATTTATAATATTCGCTATATTTAGAGCGAAACGTTGGTATTTTTATGTGTACTGTATTTTAATGCTGTGGATGTTAATTTACCACATTAACATAAAGAATTTAATTTGTATCTTATATGCGTCATGTTTGTGTTGATTAAATATATATAATATATATATATAATATAATTCATACTCATTCCAAGAAAATAATTAAACATTAATTCCACAGATAAATATAACGTCTGACTACAATAAGCAACTTACCATGAAAATGGAAAGCTACAAACAGAACTACGGATCATTATAATATATTGCATCAAATATCTAATAGTTTTTAAAATATTTTAAATTGATAAAAACCTGAAGACGACGGTATTACCCGTCGAAACATGTCGTTTTAATAAAAAGCGCTAAAAAAATATAATGTAAAATCGTATTTACGATTAAGAGCGCTAATATAATATTTTACACAACAAAATGTTTTAATATTATATAATTTTTATTTCTACACCAAGAGACTGCTGGTAACTTAAATTTGTTAAAATGAGGAATGTTTTATGTTTTCTTAAAAAACAAGGAAAATTGGAAAGACAAATTTGAAGGGAAGACATGACGTTAGATATTTCGAGCTACCACCCACGAAAAAAGAATATAAAATGACGGAATTGGGAAGAATGATTATTTTTTTGTTTGTTAAAGGACATTCTGCCTTCATTATTTATGTATCGTCGAATCATATGAAATAAATGTGTTGATGATTTTTTTTATTATGCTCTCGTCATCAGTGATATTTAATATTTCATTACACTTGTAGTAAGGGGAAACAAGAAATGTATGCACAGTTTTGGTTACGATGTCTCAGATAATTGCGAATGAATTACGAGCCTAACCTCAAGATAAAAGTACAGGCAACGGAATGAGTTTGTGACGATGGAAAGTGACGCGGAATCATCACGTGATTTAAGAGTAATAAATATTTGGGCTTCACGACAGAAGCTCGTGTCTCGATCTGCTTAATACTTATCGACAGCTCATTGATGGCGAATGGTTAGGACGGTGGAACAGGAAAGGGGTGGTAGCTGCCACATGGTTGTACAGCAGAGATTATGAAAACAACTATTAAGGACCACGTGGTAAGAAGAAGAGACTATGAAAGACGTTTTATCACATCTTCTCGTCATCCATCCATAGCATCTTTTATACAGAACGTAGTTAAAACAAATTGCCTTAAGGGATTATCATTTCGCCAATAGAAATTTCTCCTGGTCTGAATATGCCAAGACGTCAATCTAGTTAGCGTAAGCTCATCCTCGGTTGTTCGTAAGGCATTGTTTCCGGCAATGGTTTAACAAGGGACGACGTCTAGCACTTTGCGTAGGATTCCGCTCCTAGTTTCTTGGTCAGTGGTTGACTGGGAGTCCCTCGAAGACTTCCTTCCTCCTCAGACTTGAGCACTGTCTGCGTGTCTAGACGATTGCTAGTAGTGTCTCAAAGAGTACCGCGGGGCTAAGATTTTTGGTGAGTTAGCTGATTTCTTAATTGGACAGTCAGTTAAAATAGCGCCCTTAAATGACCTTGAAAATAATCTGAAACCCTGTGTCATGTTCCACTTCGATAAAGTGTATCCTTGGCTCTTTCAGAAATCCGAGATTTATGTTTCTCCCCTCGGCCAATGAGTAGCAACGTGAAAATCCATCGAAAGTTTCCCCCGAGCATTAGACGCAGGGATGCCAATACAGAAAATGAAAGATAAGAAATAAAAATCAAACTGGAAGAAAGTTTTTGGAAACAGGAAGTCAAGAAAGGGGAAAATGAGACAGAGAGGAAAGTCTATATAAAAGATCAACATCCATCTCGAGTAGAAATCGCGTGATGGAGAGTGACAGCAGCACTTACCCCCCGCAGCGGGGGGTGGGAGGGGGTGAAAGCGGCGAGGAAACAGAGTGAAGTGTTTTGTGCTGTCTACTGCAATAAATATCGGTACATCTCCAGTTTGTGTCGGCTGTGGGTTTCCTTTCCTATGTTGCTTTTATGTATTTTTCTACGTTCTTCTATGCTTCTACTAACCTCTGTTATTTGCTGTTTAATCGTGCACAGTGTATGTGGAAGAATCATCTACTTTTCCCACTATTGATGAAAGACTTTCGGGTTACAAGCCGCTTCAGGTGGCTGAACGGTGAATAAACCACATCTTCTGCCAACGTTTCGAGAACAATATCTGCTGCCATCCTCAGGGCTTCTGTATAACAAATCTGCAGTTACAATCTACTATTGTTATTATATATTTATTTATTTAGTGTTCTGTCTGACGACAGGTCCATATGAACAGGATCCTTCCATCCTTTTCTCGGACTGGGACCTGTTCATATACGTTCTTGGCAGATGATCCAGAAGTGGTTTGCCATTGACTTCTTCTGTGTGCGAATGGAGTAATTGTTGGGATGCCAATGAGGAAAACTCCGTGTTGCCTAGGCCACGGCCTTGCCCAACACAAGTTATAAATTCGAACCCGAGACCCCAGGATTACAAGGCCAGCGTTCTAACCGCTAGACCACCGTGGCAATTTCGCCACAGTACATGATTTATAATCATTTTCGTCATTTGAAAATATATAATCTACGTAATACATACAGTGTCGTTAAATGAACAAAGATATACAGACGGCCTTGGAGTGACTGAATTTAGATGCAGGACTTAAAAACGCTCTTATAACCAGCCATCGGTCTGCTGTTCTATCCCCGGGCTGAGATTTTAACATCTCCCTTCATCCATTACCAATGCAAGTGAAGAATCTAAGACTTTAATTTCTTTCGTCTGAAAATTTTAAATCACATACAAGAATAATTGTGCATAATTTGAGATTCTCACGGCAGTGAAGATTACAATGTTCTTATGGGTTATGCTCGTATGTAGATACTAACGTTACAGAGATACATAATGTGTCCATCTTCAGGGCTGCATAATATACGGTGTCACAACCCGGAAGACAACAGTCTGGATATAAGAAATTAATTTTTAATTCCAGTTTTGGAATTTATTAAACTGAACAAACTTATAATTAAATAATTATAAAAAAAAATGTCATTGTAATGGTTTGTGCTTTCCGTAAATACTAATAGTAGGCCTACAACGTTACAGAATGCATATAAGAACAGAAGTTTATGTCAATTTTGTTGTAAAAATGTTTTCGAGGACGCAAAGTGTATCATCTAACTGAAGAATAATTCTGTCTCAAAACCAGTTACGTAAATAACTGCATGGGACATAGTCTTTCTTGGGAAGTCACTCAGTTACTGAATAAATACGTATTTTATAGAACCCGAAATGTAATTCAGAGTAATAGTAAGTAATATTCCTGTTGGTGGTATTAAAAGAACTCTGCAAGTTCCTGAGCCTTGGTCCTCTAGATAAAAGACCACGGCAAACAATTCTCGCTTCTTTGACGTCGTAAGTGTCTTTATCTCTTTCATCACTAGCGAAAGCTTTTCAATACGTCACTCCTTCTGGGAAGAACTTTTGATGTCAACTTTCCTTTAAGGTATTGGAGTTCTACATTGATCGTTTGTTGTTAATACAAAAAAATTATAAATCCAGTTGTATACTTTGATAATATTTACATGTTATAATCTACTGACAGAATCCGTACTTGGGTGGATAAGTTGAAATAATTGCACGATTTATATACGGACGTGAATAGTCGATATTCATCTTGTAATTTCGTCCACTTTGCTAGTACCTGAAGTAAACGTTATTTTTGATGGCGGGCTGATTCTACATTCTACGCGCTGTGATGAGGGAAATAATTCTTCTCAAAATGCTTTTCGGGACTTTGACACTGGTCATCCAACCCGTAGTCAGTCATTGCATTGACTGAACTAACCTAATCCAAAACGCGAGCAATAGCTAGAAATGGAAACTGAGAAATCTTTTCTGCAAACATTGGAAGAATTTTGAAGTTAATCGAATATCAATAGTAAAGATTACGAAGTTTAAGTGTAAACGCGCGCGTGTGTGTGTTTACTTTCCGATTGGGGCTTAATGAAGCGAAGAAACGACTTTGTTGTAGGAAGGCGAGAGGAAATTCATCGCTGTCAATCGAAAGAAAAATGGAGTGCAAGGAGAAAAACGGAAATGGAGTATCTGTGTCAAAAGTTTTGTTGAGAAATGTTCCTCTCGACCCCGGGGGGGCAGAAGACACCATCAGATTGTTGTTACAGGAGAGACTGAAAACAAAAACACCATTAGCTACTATTGAAGATGCTTTCGTGTTAATTGTTTCATTTATCTGTGTCTGTCTATACGTCTCTCAAGTTATATATTGTCTTTCTACTTCTCTGTGCATCCGAATCTGGATGCATTTATCTTTCGCATAGGTGAAAGTATAATATTAAAATCGGTCTTAGAGAGGCATTGGCTGTGTATTGAGGTGGCGGAGGTCATAACAACGATCACTCACAGCTTCCCACTGCAACACTAAGACGTCTGTGGTAGTATTGCCGCCACCCTTGGATCAGGACACGGCCATATTTGTACTCGCCTCAAACTTTGTCGTCGTCATTTCCCTTCCAAAGAAGCCACAGGAATTATCAACCAGGGGCTTGGCTAGTCTCGGAGTAGACGTAATCTTTTTTTATTGTTTCTCATCTGTGTCCTTTACCCCGTCAATCACACCCTTCTGGATTAAATGACTCTAAAATTTTTGAAGAGGTAAAATGATTAGATGTTTCTCACCGTGTAAAGGACTGGAAGTTTTAATTTGCAGTAAGTTAGCGTGTGTGGTGCGCTAGATCGACCTTTCAAAACACCGTAAGCTTTTGACGTTTCCATGAAAGAATCAGTGAACTTGCAAATTGTCAATCTACATTCATGGAAAACTTCACACACACAGTTAGAAGAGGCCCATCTTTATTCAGGATATTGGGTGTGTTTTTTTTAATTTACCCGAAAAATATTGAAAGGAAACCTCTCTCCTGAAAATGCCGTGCTACTAATGCATATTAAAAACAGGACACAGGATGGGACTTACACGTCCAATCTACTGCAGAACACAGAATTTCGAAGTGTGTTCTTTATATTTTCCTTCCCTCCTGCATTGCTAGTGACTGCTATCTTTTCTAGACATTCGATTTGTGCTGTGGGTCCAACCTAGATTTCCATCCTGTTTGTTCCCAGAATTAAAATAGCCACTCACCTTCACATATCATTAATTACAGTATTATTTCTCTCCACGTCCAACGTAAGGCGTGGTGAATTGGTGTAGTGAAAAGTTGTATTTACTAATCGTTTTTTACAGTGTCTAGTTGGTGCAGATACAAAAGTAGCTTCAGTGTATGGATGATAGTCGTGACAGTTACATATAATAATTGTATCCACTCGCTATTGGTTTGATGCTACTGGAGACTACCAGTTTATGAGAGAGTTTTGAAACATGCAGTTTTTATTCAAGAGAATTTGAGTGTCGTCTAAACATTCCGCCATAATCACTGTTATCGACCACAAAGTTCGTTTGCTGGTGTCCAGACACGTCTTGGGGCCCACTGAACTTTGTATCTAATGAGTGGTGAGGATTCTTGGTTCGGAATAAAACTGCCGAGACATTAAGGTCGCCTCTTATTTATTTCTAATAGCGAGGGTTAAAATAATCGTGGATATTCCCCTCGGTGTCCCCTGCATGTGTACTCAGGTCGATTCATAATCGGGGAATTCTGCCCAGTCACAAGTCGGGTGGTCGAAGGGACCTGCCCCCTGCTAACCCTACTGTGTAAAGCCCATTTCAAAAATACTTCGTAGGTCTGTAATTCGCAAAGCCAAATTTCGTACATAGGGAAGTCATTATTAAGGACTGATACAGATCTAGCCCAGATTATTTTTCTATAAACAAAACGTTCAACATTCACTGTCCATAAGAGACACTTAAGACTGTTTAATGTAATTATTCCCCTATACGAGGTGCGATCGGAAAGTTTATAGACTGCGCCTATAAAAACCCGTACACTTATCTCAGGTATTAAATTCATCCATCACCCTCGAAGTAGTTCCCCTGGGAGTGAACACGACGATCCCAGCGCCGCTGCCAAGCCTGGAAGCATCCCTGGAAATCTTTCTTTGTCAGCCTGTCAAGCACCATCTGCGATTCTGCCTGAATCTCTTCTATCGTCTCAAATCTCCTTCCCTTTAGCTGAATTTTCATCTTTGAGAAGAGGAAGAAGTCACACGGAGCTTAGAAAGGAAGGTGGGGTCGGTTCTTGCAAGATCTTTAAACTCCTGACAAACGAGAAGTCGATTCTGCTTCTGGGCCTCAGACAGGATGCGTCGCATGTGGAGTTCGTTACGCAGTATTATCACCTGGACCTTTGCAAATATTCGGGTGAAATAAAAACATATGAAGATATTCTTCCTCGTGTCTTTGGGAAGACATTACATAGGTAGAAATATGATGGTCATCTTGGATTCAACAATTTAACATAATGATCTTTTTAAAATAAAATTTAAAGAAATTTGTGCATCATGTTTCCCTTCAATCCGGAAACGAGAGATTTCTTCTTAGATTCCCTGGATTGGCTGATACTATAATCCGCCCTGAGGTGGTGCGCCAGAACTATCGGCTCCTTCCTTCTAATGACAAACTTCCAGATGGAGACTCTGTATCCTTTATATGGCTTCAGCCAGGCCTGTTTTATTCCTCGTGTTACGGTATCATCCCGGGGTGGAGTGGGGGTTGCTGATTACCCCCTCGGGTCACCGGACACCACCCGTAGTATCAATGCCTTCGACCCGAGGGTGGTCACTTTTGTACCGCTCCGTGGAGTTATTATTGCTATTTAACAGTATGATCACCCGTAGATGACTAATTTTCTGTCGAAACACGTCTCATGCAGCGTATTAATAGTGCATGATGTAATCTAAAAATGGTAAAGCAATGTTGAACACGATTATGTCGTGTAATCAAATACAAGTTGCTACACTACGTTTATCTACAGTGTGACGATAATTAATTTGGCAGTAGAAATTGTAGGACGCAAGCATTTATTACTCATTTCAGTACGTATTAGTCGAACTTTGAGCGAAACATATGCACACAACCTCTCAGGCTCTCTGTATGTATTTCGCATTCAACAAGAGTTTGACATTTTAGCGACAAACGTACGAGAGGAGCTGGTGGTTTGGGGAGTGTGTGGCACTACAAAACGCCATTAACACTTCAGCATAACGTTTGAAGCACCATTATTTATACGAAACGCTTGAAATGCCCCTCCAAAATTTGTATAACAACTTCGTCCCATTCCTCGTTAATTGAAGTTCACACTTGTTGAAATTATTTCCAACTTACCCTTCAAGTCCTCAGCACGGGTTGCCATGGATAACTGTTTTGTGCGGATGTGTTTTGTTCTTGCAAACTCGTTTACTTGCTGTAATACGTTTTCACGGAGGCATTTCGATTTACAAAATAGCATGCAAGTGAAATACTTTTTAATTTCAACTGCTGATCTAAAAAAATAAGTGATTTAAGAGTAAGGGACCTTCGTATTATACCTGTAATATATTTTATAATTAAAGACTTTTTTAGTGTTCTGTCTGACGACAGGTCCATATGAACAGGATCCTTCCATCCTTTTCTCGGACTGGGACCTGTTCATATACGTTCTTGGCAGATGATCCAGAAGTGGGTTGCCATTGCCTTCTTCTGTGTGTGAAGGGAGTAATTGTTGGGATACAATAGTAACATTTTCCAGTCTGATCTTCGCAACTAGTAACACTTGACTTTTCATTAAAGAAAAAATCGACTACATTTTTCCGTACGTTTCTATTTTTCTATTTGAAAGAGAAATTTGCCAGTTTGTCAACTGTTTTATGTCTTAATCTGCAAGCGATCATCTAGCTAGCGTAAATTTTAAAAAAAAGATCACTCTTAATTAAAATGCTAAGTGCCTTAGACTTAACCTAATTTTTCAACAGAAATAAAGTACGCCGGTGAACATTCGTATGAATTTATAATTTCATGCAAACCCAGTAACATTGCACCTGGGTTTTCTCAGCATAACAATTACTCTGATTCGTCTTCTGTTTTTTTTTTTTTTTGCACAATCTCATCTGCGCAGGTCGTGTATTT
Organism: Zootermopsis nevadensis; assembly: GCF_000696155.1. The sequence goes on from NW_019060416.1 coordinate 334,440, forward strand.
TTGCAGATAAGGGCCGTGGGATTTTGTCCATATTTCATTCTCTTTAATTAGTCTAAATAACATGGCGACAGCTGAATCTGATTCTCTTCAGAATGAAAAAATCCTGTGCTTTAAAACAGGAAAGCGGCAACCTCTCTCTCTCTCTCTCTCTCTCTCCCTCTCTCCTGAATATTTCACCCCCGTTCTTGCCCTTTCTCTTAAAGAAGCCCTCAGGGAGTGTCCCTCTTGGAGAGAGCATAAAAAGTATGAGACTACTTGATACATATTTTGTCCCCGTTATGATGAATTGGTGTTTACCAAGTACATATTTCTCTCACAAAGACTTTTCTGTTCTTACCTTTCTAGATGGCTCCGTCTTGAAAATGTGAACACTTTTCTCTAATTTATTCATATTTTATGCCCTTAAGGAGATATATTTGTGAGAACTCAGCAGTTTCTTGTGCCAAGCTCTTGAGAGATTGCAATGGTGTGGACCAGAAGATGTCGCGTCTCCCGAAGGAACTATTCAGAACAGTGTGAAGAATTGGTCACTTCTGCACTTTCTCCGGTAGTAATAATAATAATAATAATGCCCCTGGGCCATGTTGGTCTGTATGCAGGTCCATTCGTCTTCCGGGTCTCAGCTTTTCCTCGTCTCCCTACTCGTTGTATCTATTCTTCCGGTATCCTTGCTCCCCGCCCAACCCCGGAGGCTCCAGCGGTGGAAAGGATTCTTACTTTCTCTCTGGCTTTGTGAAATGTTTCAGCGGACTTTAACATTCGTGGAGTTTGGTTAATTGTGATAACACCTAACCGCATGTTGCATGGACTTCTTTAAAAGCTGATAGTTATTCTACAAGTCAAGAAATTTATTATCTGTACGGAACCCAAAATTAATTGCTGTATTAATAGAAGCCCACCATTCGAAAGTGGCCCAAACCAAGTGAATTGAATACCTATAATGCAACATGGGGTTCATATTTATAATTTATTTTCATATTTTATCTGCTTTCAGTTTCGTGATTAACGTTTAGATTTATTACTGTCATCCCCAAGTACCTTATTTGAACTTTCCCACATATTCAGATGCCTTAATAGTTATCCTTATCTTACTAAAAATATACGATATCTGTCACGTTTGTGTTTAATTGTTACAATCGTTGGCATGGTAACAATTTAAATGATTTTCGGCCTCGTGGTATGCATTAACTAACTAGATGGCTTACCGAACCAGAAGGTTCATCACCGAATTAACCAAAGCCCTCTACCGGACCCAGTCTCCTTCAGCTCCTATCTCCCACAGATCCCGCCTGAGATTATCCTCCCATCTACGTCTAGGTCTCCCCAGCGGTCTCTTCCCCTCAGGCTTCCCAAATAGTGGACCCACCCAACCAGATGGCTTACCGAACCCGAAGGTTCATCACCGAATTAACCAAAGCCCTCTACCGGACCCAGTCTCCTTCAGCTCCTATCTCCCACAGATCCCGCCTGAGATTATCCTCCCATCTACGTCTAGGTCTCCCCAGCGGTCTCTTCCCCTCAGGCTTCCCAAATAGTGGACCCACCCAACCAGATGGCTTACCGAACCCGAAGGTTCATCACCGAATTAACCAAAGCCCTCTACCGGACCCAGTCTCCTTCAGCTCCTATCTCCCACAGATCCCGCCTGAGATTATCCTCCCATCTACGTCTAGGTCTCCCCAGCGGTCTCTTCCCCTCAGGCTTCCCAAATAGTGGACCCACCCAACCAGATGGCTTACCGAACCCGAAGGTTCATCACCGAATTAACCAAAGCCCTCTACCGGACCCAGTCTCCTTCAGCTCCTATCTCCCACAGATCCCGCCTGAGATTATCCTCCCATCTACGTCTAGGTCTCCCCAGCGGTCTCTTCCCTCAGGCTTCTCAACCAGTACCCGGTGCACACCTCTTGTCCCATCCATGCGCGCTACATGCCCAGCCCATCTCATTCTTCTCGACTTAATCACCCTGACAATATTGGGGGAGGAGTACAGATTTTTAAGTTCGTCATTATCGTGGTATGCATTACTGGCCATAAATCCGTACCTACTACATCTGGCGACCCACAGCAACTCTCCCCCCCCCCAGTTTGACGGTTATAATTCCCAGACGCTGTCCGTCGAAAGGCTTAAAAAATCACAATGTCATCAGTGGGGATAGGTCCTGGGTTCGAGACCAATGCAGATGGCTCGGTGAAGAAGACCTGGGTCAGGACCGAAGCAGAGGTGAGGTTGTTGCAGGTACAAAGGTCGTAACCCGGAAAATCCGTCCTGGGTTTGAAATCGGGGTAAAGATTTTTTCTGCAACTCCGAAACTTGGTAGAGAGGAGACCAACGCCAAGACCTCGAAGATGGATGTCTTCCGGGTTGTTGCGCCGACGTTTCAGAAATCCTTGCTGCGTCGGTAAACGTCTATCAGACTACAAGGCGTAAAAATATCCCGGAAGACAGCCATATTCAGACATATCATTGTCTATACAAACTTGTCTACACGTTTAATTTAAATACAATGTAGTTAAGCTGAATAGATTTCTGGGCTAGATTTCAGTCACAGTGTAACTCATGGGAAAATAAGGAAAGATGTGTTTACAACGTTTTAGCTGAAGACCGTACGGGAAGACGTAACTTACGAGGTTCCGGATGAGGGGACTGGAACTTGGTGAAATAGGCTGTGGGGGATTTCTAATGAACTGAGCGAAGTTCATCAGTGATGCGTTCTCTTCATTGGCAGGATTGAATCTTTGAGTAGGGAGTTTCGTCATTAGGGTTAACAAAATCACAACAAGAAGACACTATTCAGTTGGGATTCGCAGATTTGACCTTGGAATGAGGTTGATCCTTCGAGAACAGAACGTCTGATGATTATCACAGCATAAATATCAGGCCTGGGGGAGGGACATCGAAGAGGAGAGCGTGTGTAGGGTGTTTAGGTGCTTTTCTGTGGAGGGAGCTCGGTGATATAACTACACAGTGGTTGGGGGTGCGGGGGTTGAGTGAGTCCTAGGAAGCAAGACGAAACTCTCCAAATACAATCGGATTACATCAATTGCGAACCTCTCGTGAAGAGAGAAATGGAAGCCCTGAGGGACGGTTTGAAAGGAACACTCTTCTCTCCTTGCACAATAATAAGGGAGGGGGTTGAAATACTTCAAGTCTTTCAGCTACAAAGCCAAAATAAAGAGTGGGAGAGGTGTGGAGATAGGGGTTTCAGAAACACAGTAAAAAGGTTTTCCTTCTGTAGTAAACGAATATTTAGAGGTCTCAAGAAAACCTCCATGAGAAAAGCAGTAGACAGACAGACAGAGATCTACAGCTGTACAATCACAGTTACAAGAAAATTGAACCACTTAGCTGCAGAGCGACTAAACTACATCTTGTTTATTATAATAGGTACGTATGTACAAACAAAAACAATTATTTATCTTATATAGAGGCTCGGCCATAATTCAGGCGCTTAGCACGTGCTCAGTGAAAGAGCAGTTTCTTTGCGATCTATGGCGGAGCAGCGACAATGGGTTGTCCTGCATTCGTCCTTTCTCCGGAAGATCGTGGTAAACGGTATGAAAGAGTGGATGGAGGACACAGGGAGGAATGGAGGACTGAAGCAAAGAATGCACACAGGAGGACAGAGAAGAAAGAAGGGAATGAGAAAGTGTGAAAGAAGGAAGGAAAGAATTGTTTTAGTTTAGTCCTGTTTTTTTATTAAGCGTTCGTCATACGTACAAATGAAATTTCTTCTTTAAATTCTCTAATTATTATTTGAAAATTTTCATTCTCGTTTTGATAGATCTACGTATTTATGTGGATAATTATAAATAGCAGTGTTAATTTATTGAGCGAAACGCAGAGGAAACATTATTAGTTAGATGATAGTGGGCCTAATCATGTTGGTGACTACGTAATCGCCGTAATGACTAACATTCTACTGTCTCCACAATGCGGGATTTCGTAGTAAAAGTATGGTAGCCAGTGTAATTTTGAAAATGTGTCAAAGTTCAACTGTTTGAGAACAACAGTAAAAAATGTCAAACGATACAAAGGTATAGTTTCACTTTTTACCCTGTTCGAATGAGGACGAACATAGGTTGAGGGTATTAGATAATAGGGTACTTAGGGTTGTATTTGGATCCAAGACGAAGGAAGTTAAGGAGAAAGGAGAAAATTTTGTGCCGAGGAGATAATTTATACTCTTGGTCAAATCGAGAGGGATCTTGTGGTCGGAACAATTAGATCGCAAGAATGAGGTTAAATTTCACAACAACAACAAAAATTCGAACAAAAAAAAACTGAAGTTAAGGCATGATTACGGACTTCCGTGTAGATAGGAAAATAAATTTGAAGTGGATTTGTCTGGATCGGGACAGGTGGCAGTGGCTGGCATCGTTATCACGGTAATGAAATTTCAGTTTGAAAAAAAAAATTGTTTGGCTTACCTTTACCAACTTAAGAGACTTACCTTGTCGGGGTCAACTTTGCTCCATCGAGTTTGTTGAACAGAAAAATTGATTAAAGTTTCAAGTCGAGCGACAGATTTGACACGTGATACTGTACACTTATGTAATCAGTTCGAATTTAATGAAAATCCATTCAAGTGGGTCGGTGTTCGTAATAGAAAACGTGCTATTACACCGACAGTGACGTGGTCTCCAAATGTTTTCGTCTCCTGAAGCGCCATCTTTTTATCAATCGATATTAAGTTTTTGCAGACAACTTCCTCGTGTGTAACGACTGCCCAGAATGGAAGGAGAGGGATAAAAGACGACGAAATTGCTCGGGGAAGAATTTTATTAGGCAAAAGAAAGAAATGATGAGTGAGTATACTTAAATGAGAGCACGAAGGGCTTTGAAGAACTGTAGAAGACTCGCGGGTAATCACTCAATAAATGGTCTTTGAGCCGCGGTAATCCTATAACCCTTCAACACGACCAGTGATATCAGAACCGGAATGAACTCGCCACACCAATACGTCACGCTGTCATGAGCGACATCTATCCGCGTGCAACAGCGTACCAAATCACAAAATGACCTTTGCACTCCTAATAGCTTTTTACTCAGAATGTCGCGGATTCAAATATCCTCCACCCCACAGACAGGCCACCTTTACTGAGTTTCTCAATGGTTTTCTCGAGTCATTCCAGGCAGATTCGTTTTGTTTCAAGAAATGTTAAGGCAAAGTAATATTATATGACACGAGAATATTATGATGAATGGTAAGGATTGGAAACGTTGGTACTGTGGTGTGGTTCATCATTCTCGGTTTGCGCATGCGCGAATTGGAGGGAAAATTGCAAAAAAATTGTCGTTCACTTTTATCGAAAACCCAGCACAAAATTCAAAACCAGTGCAGTCCGAGTTTTAACCGAGAGCGTTGCCTTCGAAATACACCAAACTTACCGCAGATAAGTCCAAAGAAGACACCTTACGAAAGTGAAAAACCGACGCTGAGCGTTGCGACGCCATTCTCCGCTGCGCCATCACAGTACCTCAGGAGAGCGACTTAAACAGTTTGGTTACCATTGGGAGCGACTTTAAGAAATCGACGCTCGGCGTCGCGACGCCTACCATCGCGATGGCTTCAAAAGACGTCAGATTTACATCTGAGAAGTCTCTAGATTAAAGTGATATTGAACTAGAACACCGACTCGGCGCCGATCAGAGGGACTAAAGCGTCGTGGTTCCGTGGGTGGAAATTGGATACCGTTCATTATACAAGGTCTAACCTAACCCAACCTAACCTAACGTAACCTGACCTAACCTAACCTAACCTAACCTAACACAACCTAACCCAACCTACCCTAACCTAACCAAACTTAACCTAACCTAACCTAACTTAATTTTGCGACGCTGATCATGGCGTTGCCTTCGAAATTTGCCAAACTTACCGCAGATAGGTCCACAGAAGACACCTTACGAAAGTGAAAAACCGACGCCGAGCGTCGCGAAAAATTTCGTCAGATGTATCCAGATGACAGCGAGCACTCAATTAGAAAACCGACGCCAAGCGTCGTGACGCCATCACATGACGACAAATGGCGTCAAACCCGTTGTATTACGGTGGTCACGATACTAGATTCTCGGCGCCGATCGGAGGGTCTAAAGCGTCGTGGTGCCGTGGGCGGAAAGTGAATACCGTTCAATATACACGGTCTAACCTAACCTAACCTAATTTAACCTAACACAACCTAACCTAACCTAACCCAACCTAACCTAACCTAACCCAACTTAACCTAACCTAACCCAAGCTAACGTAACCTAACCCAAGCTAACCTAACCGTACCTAACTTAACGTTGCGACGCTGATCAAGGGATGGGTTGTACGTGTAGCTTGTGTGGGGAATCAAGAAACTGTTACATAAATATATGATTTATATATTTAGACGTGCGAAGAGAAATGTAAATGTTATAATAAAAACTGATTTTATAAAATAAAATTTAATGTAAATTTGGTCGTACTAACTAATATTACAAGTTTATTTCGTTATTTTGTAGTTAAGGTAATACATTTTGGGATTCAGTTATAAACAAATTAGTTTGAGTAAATGGGACGTAGGTAGCTAATACATGCAGGGTCCACAAAAAGTCCACACATCTTACGTCTTAGAATTGCATTATAATAAATATACTAAAAACAATCAATTTTGGAAGAAACCAGCGTAGTCCACAGTTATCTCCTAGGCCTTGGTCGTCGTATTCTTTCGTTTTTTGATGCACACGTCCTATATAACCGAGAAATATTTACGTTGGGCCGTGAGTAAATTTGCTATTTACCAATGTCTTTGGTTGAAATATCATGGCGTTCTTTTTAATTCAGAGTAGTTTGTGCCCACTAATGGTTAAGCGGACACAAGGAAATGAACAGTAGTAACAACCAATTTATCGTCAAATTTGAATTTCGGAAATTCCAAATCGAATCGTGATCCAAATAAGTCGCTTGTAAAGAACGCCATTTACAAAGTTGAATATGTATAGTATGATTTCACATTCACTGGTGATAAATACTGTCCAAAACCGCGATGCGTAATTTGTGACAACTTCTTACTATAGCACCACATCGAAAATCGATATCCCAAATAAATCGATAAGCCTGCTGATTTCTTCAAACGAGAAGTTAACGATTGAAAAAAATACATCGCTGTTGTTTTTGTCTCAGAAGAAATTAATCCGAACGAAAGTGGACTTTTGCGTCGTACGGAGGGAGATTCTGAGTGCCAAAAAGCCCATTCTACAGCAGAGCGCATAAATGATACATGTACATGAGGGAGATTCTGAGTGCCAAAAGCCCATTCTATAGCAGAGCGCATAAATGATACATGTACAAATGACGTAGTTCAGATAAAATTCCGCAAAATGTATATAATACATTTGTCTAACGATACGGTGTCCTGGAGCGTAAAAAACATATTAGGTCATGTAAAATCTGCTGTCGTACAGAGAGAGAGAGAGGAATTGTCCATACCGTCAATTACATTTGGACGAATGAGCCGACGTTTCCGATCTACATGTTTTTGTCAGTGTTTGTACTCTACGTGATCAAAGACTCAGTTTAAGAATAAATTATGTTGTGCTGTTTATTTCAAGAACAAACATAGGAGAGAGCACGTTTCAGAGAAGCTGAAATAGGTAGGACGTAGCTACATCGATGACAAATATAATGGAATTTGTAGCTTAAACAAAAGCTGTCACACCAGACATGTCTAGATATCCATAGATAACCTGTCATGGCGAGTTGCATGAAGGACCGGATAAATTTCTAGGGAATGCTATTACAAATGTAAACTTCATTGTGTCACGACCTACAAACTCAGAATACTTCAAGTATTCGTTGCGACTTTTCATCAAAGATACTGAGCTTATATGAAATGTGAAAACTGCTCGTCTGTTATAATCGTGGACCTAAAATTAATTTCAACGTTTGGCTGAATATAAAAAGTAACTACACTCTGGTGGCAGGTAAAGGACAGACAGACGACTATACTTTTAAGAGTGGAAAATTATTTGTCGTTCTTAGTGAGCGAATAAGCAAACCACTGGTTGCTAATCTGTCTTAAGTTTAAAGATTCCGACATCTTTAAATTTGACACCTTAAGATGGGGGTGAGTGAGACTTTTCATACCACGTCAAACCTCCACGATTTCTTGCAAGGCTGTAACAAGGCTTTGGGCCATTAGCAGAGGCTCAGAGCGAAAGGTCGGATCAGATTTATTTACCGAAGAAAAAGCATCAGTGTAATTGGTGGATGTCGGCCGTCCGATGTTGTCTGAGCGATGTCTCACCTTAACACTTTATGTACAAAGAGGAGGGGAAGAATGCTTTGGATGTTGCTTTTGTTTGCACTTTCTGTCTCCATTTCTGGATCCTGACCTCCACTGAAGAACTGCGTTTGTGCTTTCGAACTTTTTAGATTGAAGGTCTTTGAGAACAGTTGAGGAAGATATTTGGACCTAAAAGGGAGGAAGACGGATCATGGAGAAAATTGCATATTGGCGAGTTTCACGGCCTGTAATCCTCATCTGATACTTTTAGGATGATTAAATCTAGGAGTATGAGATGGGCGGGACATGCAGCACGGATGGCGAGAGGGATGTTTACAGGGTACTGGTTGAGAGTCCTGAAGGGAGGAGACCGCTGGGAAGACCAAGGCTTAGGTGAGAGGATAACGTTAAGATGAAACCTTAGGGAGACAGGAATCGATAGAGTCCGGAGGGGGGGGGGGGTTTTTTGAAAACGGTAATGAACCTTCGGGTTTCACAAAGAAAGTTGGGTGGTTTTTGACAAGATGAATATATAATCGACTTTTCAAAAAAAAATCTCCTGCACCATAGAGCAAGTGTTGAGTTATGGTGAATGTTAATTGCTCTATAGTCTGTTGAGTTCTGCTATTTTGTTTTCCTTAATTATTTTCAAGCATATTTTATGTTATTTTCTCAGTGACATCTTCAGCTGTACACATCGTTAAAATGTGCCTTGATGCTTTTATAATATTATTTTTAATTATTTGCTTACATATTAACAAAAGGGTAAAGTAGGTCGGAGCGTAAAGTGTGCAATTTATCTGCATTTGACGCCGAGATCTTATTTATTGTTAAATTATTTAACGAGAAGCCTTGTCATGCCACCAGCAGTATTATATTATTATATTATATCAGCTATTATATTGCCAAAACATTCATGTACGATGGACTGGAAATGAATTCGTAAGAAACAGTTGTAGTTAAAATTTGGATGTACGTCACGCCATTTGACTGTCTGGAGTAGACGCTTTAGGATAGATAGTCAGTACCCTGGTCGAGATACGAACCGGTACATCTGGAGTAGACGCTTTACACTCGAACTTACCCTCCGGAATCTCAAATTCGAAAACCGATCTGCTTCCACGCCCTCAGTACACTTCGGTGAAGAGGATGTTGTGTACGCAGAGTGGGATTCTGCAGTGGAATTCGTGTGAGAGCTGCATACAACACTTTACTGTGTTTTAACGTCGGGTACACTTTGCAACGGATAAGGTATGCAGGTCAGTGGACATCCATCACATCCCCTTGTGCACTGTGTTAACACACTGCAGACCTGCTCGTTTGGTTGCCTACACTCGCAGGACTATGATAAGTCCTCATATACTAGGTTATATTTTTATGAAGAGTAGATACTCTAATCGAACGTCCGACTTAACAATTCCTAGAAATTCCCCGCATTTATAGAACAGAAAAATTTTACCATCGTGGCGGATGTCAAGAGATAAATATTGAGGACTTTAAACCGATTTCATTCATTTTGGAAGCTACATACAATTCAATCAACCATTATTACAGTCGTGACCGTTCGATTAAGTCGTCTGAGTATAAATCATATTCTTTTTGTAAAATTTATTTAAATTCTGTCGTCAATAAGCTCGACTGTTATTTTGGACATGTTCCGTCGTCTTTGATACTTGTTAAAAACACGTTTTGGAAACTGGAACTGTCTGGAACTGGATCACATAATGACGGAGACAGATCCATTTTAGGAACCGCTGTTTTTTTTTAAAAAATATAACAAAGACGATGTTCAATGTCCAAAGTAATAGACGAACTAGTTACAACACACTATCGTCACAACCCTTTAGCGTTACCATATTCATGCAGTTCATTGCACGTAACGTTGTACATTTAGAACAGTGAGATGATCTTCGCCTTAGTCCACTCTTAACCTATAAGCGTAGTTCGTCTAACAGCGCCATGATGTGCATTTTCAGTCTCACAGTTAGTTTAATCTTTTCTGTGCGTCGTTAACATTAGTCACTGGACGACGCGCGTGGCGTCGGCTTCAAACTCGAATTATGAACGCCCCAAATCAGCATCTGTCCTACGAGCACAGTGAAATAAGTTGGCATCCGTGTATTATGACGTGTTTTTTGTTTTTATTCATTCTCTCCGAAGCAAGTCCTGTCTTAACAACCCTAACCTTTTCCATACTATGAATGAATTTATTATTCAGTAACACCAATCATTTTTGCCCTGAATAATATCTGTGTTTCACAAAATCAATGGAGAAAAGTTCTGTCTTCTGGTTTGTTACGCCGTGTAGTCTGGTAAATATAGAAAATATCAACGAATATCATGAAACTTGTGAAGTTATAAAGTTATTACATAATAGACAGAGGCCCTATCTGTTGACACACATCAGCAATATCAAAATGGCGACAGTACAAAAGTGTTAACTCTTAATAACACCAGCAACATTCATTGCTTGGGCCTGAAATTTAGAAGGAATGAATTTGCACAAAAGATTTCCAACCATTATTCACGTGAAATTTTAGGATAATGGAAGACAACTTAGCAACCGAACGAAATATTTTTGTCTCATAACGACAATGATGAATTCACTGTATCTTGACATCTGAATAATATTAAAAACACGTTTCAGTTAATAGTACAATTGTTAAGTCTTTACTGTTTACAACCCTAAATTACGCTTTGTTAACGAACCCTTAGGCCTGCGTCTTCCTGCACTCCGCCAACGTCTCAGATGATGGGATGATTGTGAATGATAAATCAGGACAGACGTGGCAGAACGTCGTGGAAGAGAATTTTAACCCTGTTCATAGCGAGTATTATTTTATCGAAGTAACATACGCCATAATTGGAAACGGCTTTACTTAATTAAACCCTACAAATAATTCGCTATCACCCTGATAATGAATGTAGCAGGTACCTCTGAAACGTCGGTCCATGAATGAAAAGGTACGGTTAGAAAAACGCAAAAATAACCTTAAAAATATTTTTATGGAAGAAAGTTTTCAAACAGGAGCAAATTTTAAAAAGTTAAGAGACTGAAGACCTGAAAATTTTTGCATGTTTTCGATACAAACCCTAAATAGAATTTGTTTCTGAGATAATTATTATATAATGCCTGAAGACACTCGCTTGGAGTAATGAGACAAAAGTCTCATTTTCTTCCCAACGCTGTTCAAAAGTTACTATAAGCCTCCAGCTCATTATCGTACATGTTCTTGCTGAAATCTTCACCGAACTTCTTAAGTCTTTATCGAACGCATGGTCTCATCCCCCCACATATAAAACACGACTCTTATAATTGTGCGTTACCTCAACTGAGATGTCCTTATATTGCATTCTAACCTGAGGCCCCATAATCCACGTGGTTCACGTGTCCTTGTCTTCACATAGCCATTGCCCACGTCCTTAAACGACGACAAACATGACGATATACGAAGGGTTCTCTAGGGCTGCTTCGCTGAACATTTGGTTCTTCAGATGCTATTTTGTGACTGGCTGAAAATTTTAAAGTTGAGGTGACCACAAAAGATGTCGGTACACGTATTTTATTTTATATTTTGTATTAATAAGAAAATAAAATGTTTTATTGGCATACAGGTTTTGGAGAATGTTATTTAGTAACACACATCAAATATCAGCACTGGAAAACATTGGGGAGAAACCTTAAAATAATACGAGATTCGTCGGAGCTACGAGTGACTCAGAATTATGTTGGACAATCTGAATACCGGGCCTTCAGTTAAATGTCTACACTTTGATTGAGACACATTTGTCCACATTTACTTTTAACATGTAATTATATCCATGAAATTTTAGATTTCCAAACGTATCATTTCCTTTCTGATTTAGTAAGCTCTTAAGTCAGAGAGAACAGAGAAAATTTCGTGTCTTGACATTCGAAAGTTGCCCACTACTGTCCCACATGATGGCCGACTGACGCTCTGGAAATCGCGATCTAATTTGAACGTAATCGTGGACTAAGGGTTCGATTTTGATCGGGGCGTGTATGTGTGCCCCAGATGCTGTGTTCCTCTAGAATTGATACAAATAGGACTTGAAACATTTTATATTCTGAGATTCAGATTTGTTTGTATTCTATTGTCGTAGGATGAGAAAATGCATTTTGCAATGTTTATGAAGAGGCCGATATTAACTGCAGCAAATACTGAGGATCAACACTTCTACCAACTTCGTAAGAAGTGCTATACTACATTCTTCCCGAGATTAACTTCATACCTAGACGAAATTCTGTGGCATCATCATGTGGATTCCGTTGCAACAGATTAAATAATGACTACATATTCTACATTTACCAAATTCTGGAGAAAATGTGGGAGGAAAATTGAACAACACATCAACTGTTTACAGACTAAGAGGGAAAAAAAACATTATTCATGGCAAAAGTACTGCCCAATATTCTTTTAGACTTAGCATAGCTTGCACACGAAATTAACTCCAGTAATTAATATATATTAGAACGTAACCTACAATGTAGTCGGTTTGGGTAAAACTTTGTCCGGTATAATGCCTCGATCCTGCATCCAAAAATATCTTTTTAATTCCTAGTTATAAAAACAAAGCAGTCAGTTTTTACAGTAATTTTGGGCACCCCTTATAGATGATGGCTATTTTGTAAGCTTCATATGAAGGTGACCAATTGGTTCAAATGTTATGAGGCACATCTACACACGGGGTGTCCACATCTTCCGTAATTCTGACGTACGCTTCGGAAATGTGACTATTAATGGCGCCAGGACGTTTGGAAGATGAGACTTTCCTAACAATTTTCATAGATCGCTTTACGGACATAATATAAATACGTGGCATGAGAAAAGTTTGCACGCACATTGTCGATGTTAACACACACACAGACAGACAGACAGCATGAATTTTCGTGAAGGTTAGGTTCCGCTGACAAGGCCACAAATTGTTTGGACACCACTTGCGAAAGAGACAGCGCCCAGCCCTGGGTTCTGTAGCACAGCAGCGGCTGTGTAGAAGCATGTAGCCCTAGGGCGGACATGTCCCGACTGTGCGTTAACTTCCTGTTACAGATCATCACAGATAGCCTTAGGATCTATCCTATTGTAGGAGAATATGTCCCATGAGGATAATACGATATCGAAAGAGACCATGGCATCAGCTTATTATGGTACAATTCGCTACTGTGATCAGTACGTGGGCCGAATTATGGCTACGCAAAATTAAAAACATGTTCCATTGAAAGTTTTCTGTCAGAGTAAATAACTGAATCTGTACCAAAGCCAAATCATTCATCTATTAAAATGTTCAACAAATCTGTTATCATTCTCGTGGAAACAGTTCACCAATGGGCCTTTGCCATTTCACGATGGACGTTCGTGTTTATAAAGTTTATAGTTAAATCAGCTTAGTAAGAAATTTTCCACTTTAAAAGAATCCCGGCATAGTTTTCAGTCCCAAACCAACCGAATCCATTCCTCATATTTACATTCAATATTATTTAGATCTATTTTAATATTATCATTAATTAATTAATCTTACAACAGTTCTCTTCTAGTAGGAATTTAATTACTCATTTTCTAATGTCCCACAGGCTTATTGACCGTCTTCCAGAAACTAACCCGGGACCTCCTGAAACGAGGCATAAGTCCTCATCACTCAACCTCAGCGATAAGTTAGTATCGCTTAGAATTGGCCCATGTGGAAGGACGACCTATAATGTTAATGGTATAGATTCTGGAATGCTATCCCCACAATTTGACCCGGGACTAGGCCTTGTGGTGTGAAGTTGCCTCGTTCTGTTCCGCTAATACGTCTGGCCGACCCAGGTTCTTGGAGTTATCCCCATTATTAATAAGATTACAACCCCCACTCTGCTGACAGGGCTTACCGCCCCGTGGTGTTCTGTCGCCCCACGTTCTGTGGCAAATGTTCTACAGCGCATAAAATGTAAGACTTTGTAATAATAATTTAACAAGAATATCTCTGTGTGCGTATAAAACATCATGGTTTCAGTTCGTCATGAGTTCCCGAAGTAAAGATTTTTCCTGTCCTCACATCACCAAAACTTTTCACCAATTAATCTGCAAGAATTAAAAATTTAAAGTTGTTACTCTGATTAAACATTACATCATAAAGGTGTCATATATATCTCCTCTTATCCTCCTTTATGTAATCACCCTAACAATATTTTGCGGCAGATAATACAAATTAGAAACCCCATTTGTTCGGCTACTTAATTTTCTGAAGGCCATTGATGAATAAATTCAAAAACATCCTTGTCTTTGGTGGGATTCGAACAGAGAGCGTGTGAATGTATATCTCAAGAACAGCACAGCGCTTTGATGATTGTTCTAATCGTGGTCGGTGGAGCTGAAATTATGAACAGAAATTCTAAAACTGCTTAATTTCTTAAACTCTTTCCTCGGCACTCAAGAACGCTGCTAACCACTCGATTAAAGTTGCGAGAGAGAGAGTCCTCTAAAGTTAAAGTGCTCTTCGATATCCACTGTGCCATGAGAAGTGAATTGCTGGCAACCGAGAGGCGAATGTCGGCCCCTGTGAGAGCAGAGGAAGTCGATGTTTTGTGTACAAACCTTTTTAACATACTTAAGTAGGCCTGATTTAAGTTCCACAGCAATCCCAGCGGATTACTTCTGTATGAAGGTCTAGTTTTATTGACCTCGGTATTAGGTGGAGGTGAATGGTCAGCTTCACGTTCCGATCGCTTTACCTCAGGCAGATATCCCACGGTGTACGCTGCAGATGAAGGTCACTGGTACCGAGAGCCGATAAAGACAGGGTGGCAAATAAGTCAGTCCTTAACCCTTAAGAATATAAAATATTATTGTGTTATGTACTTTGATCTTTCAGATATGATGAATAGAAATTGGGGGTTTAAAAATATTTAAAATGCTATTGAGCTACTAATCTAAACCATTTTAAGAGCTGATAATGCAGTCAGTACAAGGTAACATAGATTAACACAGTCTAATCATTTGGGCACAGCGACGGATGGAATGGTGCCCAAACGGATTCTGGTTTGCCCGATGCAGACTTTGGTAGAAATGGAACGAGTTTTTATGAAGTCCCAACCGAGTAAAGTGTTTGCATCATGGAATAAAGATTGGAAAGTTTAAAGCCGTACAGTGGAAGATGAATAGAAGGAAACATCGGATGAGGGAAGGAGAGAGGAAGAGATTGTGATAGATCGGGGAAGGAAGAGAGGATAAAACACCTGAGATTAATAACAGCTGATATCCAAAATATGTCTTTACGACTAATACCGATATAAATCGATACAATCGATGTCAGAAAATAACTTTGGAGCTTCACAATTAACGCACTGAATTACAAAGAGAACTCTCCAGTCATGTTGAAATGTGAATGACTCTATAATGAAGGACTAGCTACATCACAATGAGGACCGCACTTCATTTAAAATTACAAATCATCATAATTTACGATTGTAGGTTCAAACGCGGTGACGTCATCATGTTGCAGTTAACAGCTCAAATATACGCAATTACCGATACGTGGTTAATATCATGGCCCACTCTTACGCTTTGTGTTGAGTGGCTCCAGACGCGGG
>NW_019060416.1:359711-395759 GCF_000696155.1 Zootermopsis nevadensis
AAAGTATTGTACGACGAGCAGTAGTGAACACGAACACAGCAATGACCATCGACTTTCCTACCTAATATTTCCCTTTTCATAGTTATAAATCTATTTATTTATTTGTAATATTTCTTTTTGGTGCCATATTAAGTGATATTTTGCAATTTCTTTCTTTGTTTAATCTTCTCATTTCTTTTTGGTATTGCATTAATTTGTTCAGCCTGTATATATATTTCAGTATATTTTATTTATTTTCTTATGTTGTAAAATTTATTTTTTTTAAAAATTTCGTAGTCTTAAACCCAACGGTCCCCTAAGACACCTCCTTAACTAATACTGCCCTCCCCCCCTCCAACTCAGTACTTTCAATGGTCGTCATGTTAATGTCACTTATAACATAGAATTAAAAGTTACTGAAGTAATATCTTAAGATACAAGCTGGGATGTAAATCAGTTTATCTGATCATAAGTTATTAGGAGAGACACAAAGAAAATGGTCTATTCTTTAACAAGCTGAGTATACAATCGACTTTTCAAAGAATCTCCTGAACCATAGAGTAAGCGAATAAGTGAGTGATCTTCAAATAAGCATTGCTGTCGTATTTAACCTCACTTATTTCTCAGCTGAGTGCGTTCTCCTCTTGCAATCGAGAATTTCTCGATCGATTGGTCAGTGAAGATCGATCTCTAGGGGGTCTGCTGCTTTATATTATCCATTTCGTTACACTTGGAAGATACCACGCCCTGTTCCGTCCTCCCGATGGTGAAGAAGATTTTGCAGGGGTAATCAAACAGCGATCTGCTTGCTACATGCGGCCCTGCCAGCGAAACTGTAATTACTTTAACATGGTGGACCATGGCGGGCTGCTTCCGAAAGGAATCTGTTATTTTTTACTTCAAAGAGTGAGACTCATGTAAGTAATATTTTAAAATGTGGTACCTACCTCCGAGAAAACACAGATTTATGTTATAATGTACAGAGAAACAAACGCTGGTTGCTATGGGAACGAAATGTAGGTCTGTGCAGAGATATTCAACTTTAAAACTGGTGGTCGGAGAACATCACCAAAAAAATGAGTCCATTAGCTTCACCATATCCGCCTGTTCGTATGTAACATTTCAAGAATCGTAAAATTTGATATTGGAGAATATTATTAAAATGTATCGAGAGATTACAATTCTAATTATAATATCACAAGAATTGACATTATGCCTACTTGAATGCGTAATTTTGTGTCTGCGTGGAGCTTTGGCGAAATTTGTTAAGTGTTTATTCGAGAGAAAAATGCTTCCGACAAACGCTTAAAAAAACACATTTAATGTCTAGAATTCTACGCCACAGTTTTTCCAACACCAAAGCCCTCCGCTGAAAATGACACTGAGTGACTTCCACCCACGTCTCATTTCACAATCTGTCTCTCGAAGATCCATCTTTGTGTTCTTTCCAGCCTCATTCATAGTTTTCGTAAAGAAGTCTTTCCGAGAAGTCCCCCACCAAAGTTCCGCATGTATCCCTTTCAAGTCCCAGCTACATGTCCAGCCCATCCTATCTAAAGAGTCTTAAATGTGTAATGAGAGGACTAATGTACTTGATTTTTGGTCTAGCGGTTAGAACGCTGGCCTTGTAATCCTGGGGTCTCGGGTTCGATTCCCGGCGGTGCCCGAATTTATAACTTGTGTTGGGCAAGGCCGTGGTCTAGGCAACACGGAGTTTTCCTCCGTGGCATCCCAACAATTACTCCATTCACACACAGAAGAAGGCAATGGCAAACCACTTCTGGATCATCTGCCAAGAACGTATATGAACAGGTCCCAGTCCGAGAAAAGGATGGAAGGATCCTGTTCATATGGACCTGTCGTCAGGCAGAACACTAAATAAATAAAAATAAAATAGTCATATAAAGTTGGTTCGTTTGTTGTCCTTTGGATTCCATAAAAGTTTCTTTCCATCCCTAATAGGTCCTTCCTCAAAACGACTGTAAAACTGGGTTCTCAGTAAGGGTTGGAAACCCCCATCGAGAGGCTTCCTCCCTATTTGTGTAGAAATCTCTAGGCCATTACCTTAATGCTACCGATATTGGCCATTTATTTTACATTCATCCACCTGGAAAATTAATTTCACGTCAATTCGAATCTATCGTCACCTCACTTTTATTTCGGGATCGACCTGACTCCAAGGGACTACGCCCTTCCGTGTACTGCACTCTCATTGTATGAAACACCGCAGAATTATACAGGGAAGGAATCGTTTCAGTTCAGCACACGCTAAAATTTGACTGCTTTATGGTTATAACATGGCTATAACATAACTTTGTTTTAAACTCGGCTGATAAACTTTCCCTGTTAAATTAAGGAGTTATTTTATTCGGAATAACAAATGTTATTAAGATAATACAGAATTATTAGCCTATATAAAAGTGCAGGGAAAGTTAGTATCATCTATTGATATCTGTAACTTAATGCATGTAAACTTAGTTACCCTATTAAGCATCTGTGAGATTAAATAAAAGTCTCTGTTATTTTATAAAGCTCTTTCAACACCAAATCCTCTGTAAGGCTTTTGTGGTTTGTAAAGATATACTGTTTTATTCAGATACACGGCAAAAACATTGGTTCAAATTCTGGTTCAAGTCCAGTACTAACACCGCTGTTGAAGAATTTCGTATGATTGACGTAACTCAGCTAGTCAGTAAAGGTGACATTAAGCTTTCTAATCCGGGAGTCAAGATTGCGTGGAATTTTCCCTCCACGACAACGTACAAGGGTACATTTCTTTTATACTAAATTCCCTGCAAAGAACGGTGTTTGTGGGCGGATGAATTCGTTTGTACTCGCAGACAAAATACTTATTTATTTATTTATTTATTTAGTGTTCTGTCTGACGACAGGTCCATATGAACAGGATCCTTCCATCCTTTTCTCGGACTGGGACCTGTTCATATACGTTCTTGGCAGATGATCCAGAAGTGGTTTGCCATTGCCTGCTTCTGTGTGTGAATGGAGTAATTGTGGGGATGCCACGGAGAAACCGGGGAAGCCCCCGGAGGAAAACCCCGTGTTGCCTAGACCACGATCTTGCCCAACACAAGTTATAAATTCGAACCCGAGACCCCAGGATTACAAGGCCAGCGTTCTAACCGCTAGACCACCTCATCTTATTATTATTTAGTGTTCTGTCTGACGACAGGTCCATATGAACAGAATCCTTCCATCCTTTTCTCGGACTGAGACCTGTTCATATACGTTCTTGGCAGAAGATCCAGAAGTGGTTTGCCATTGCCATCTTCTGTGTGTGAATGGGATGCCACGGAGGAAATCTCCGTGTTTCCTAGACCACGGCCTTGCCCAACACAAGTTATAAATTCGGGCAACGCCGGGAATCGAACCCGAGACCCCAGGATTACAAAGCCAGCGTTCTAACCGCTAGACCACCACTGAATAAGAAATAGAGAAACTGGGAGAGGTTAGAAAACACGATAGTAATCAGTAAGACGCCTTGCATAAGAGAGCAGCATCTCAAAACTGTCAACAGTTAAAGCAACAAAATTGCTTAAACTGTGTCCATGCTAGACTTAAATGAAGTTAAAAGTATGTACGTAAGTCAGGGCTCATACATATCATTGTTGTTCTGCAACGCCATCTCTTGAGCGATAACTGAACTGATTTATATCACAGAGTTTATAATTACGCGTTTGGTGTTAGGTATTTACATATGGAAGTAATTGGGAAAGGAATAATTTCGAAAAGTTATTCCCTGTGGAATTTCAAGGGACTTTCGTGGCGTTTATGTGTTATTTAATGATGTCTGGGTTAATAAAATTGAAGTATGCAGACAGTTCCGTGCGGAAATAATGCATTTCAACGACATTTACAAGAATGATAATGTTACATTTATAAATCAATTGAAACATAACATTGTAATACGCTTACTTTTAAAGTATTTCGTAAAGACTATTTTTGCATTCTTGCATGCCCGGATTTGAATGGATTGCACATACGAGTCCATTGTTTCATTTTAATCACACAACACTCCCTAAATGTCTTCCTTATACATCGTTTAACAATTGTAATGTCGAAAAATGTTTTTTTTTATATATAAAAATCTTACAGATTAACACGAACATTGTTACATATTACGTACCAAAGTTTAAATAATTATATCTTGAACACTGAAGCTCGAGTTAAGTTTCTGTGAAAAGTACAGCTTTTATATCGGACCTATAAAGACAGAAATAAATTTCTCCGGGAGAAATTTAGTGCGGGCCCCGCATACCAAGTTTCATCGAAATCCGTTCAGCGTTTTCAGATATTAAAAATGCTACCGAAAGGAGAAAAGAAACTTTAATGTATTTGTTTCTGTTTAACGCTTCTAACTTTAGCAGGCGGTTTTCACAATATCTCTAGACGGAAAGTATATCTAGAAAGAGAGAATTCAAATTATTCTAAAATCCTTTGTATTTTCTCTACCCTTCGGGCACGTAAACTTTGTACAAAGATGTTCCGACTTACCCTATCTCACGCGTTTATGACTAAGTCTGTAATTTAAGTGCAAACAGTCTAGCCTTCCAGCATGGACGGTATTTACGAAGGAGAATTCGTTTCACATTCATTAACCACAAAGTATGTCGAGGCTCTTTTAACATTTCAACTCTGTGTATAAATTTGTATTTTAATTACAAAAAAAAAAAAGAGTTGTTTTTAGAATAATTGGGATAATATTTATGAAAGAACACAGTGCAAACCTGTCCTCAAACAAAGTTGTCAACTCCAAAATGTCATGTTAACGTATCTTTAAAAGATATAAATTCGAAGGAGAAATTTCGTACAGTAAGCGAAAAAACAAGTATTGTAATGTTTATTTCGCAAGCAAGGGGCTCGAACGCCCTTCAGACAAGCATAGTTTATGTATTCTTGTTTTAATAATTAATATTCTCTGGTTCACTGACATTTTTTCTCGTGCAAAAAGTAATCAATCTAAATATTATATGTAAACTTCAGCGTTTAAGCTTGTTAGACAGCGTTTATAATTTCAGTAACTGAAAAATAATATTTCCCGTGGTTTTCTAAGTGTAAGTTTTCGTGGTTTTGTGTTTCACACTGAGGGGGGAGGGGGCTCGGGTCAGCTGGTTCCGCGTTCTCACTTCACACATCCATGACAGTGTCCAGCTCCATCGTCAAAAGTATCCTAACCAAGGGATGTCCTTATTTTTTCTGATAGCCACGAATGTCGAAAGACAAGTACATTTCGGTGGGTAGATAATTCCAATTCGTTATTTGTGTGCCTAACTTCCTTGCAAATAATAAATATCTGAAAATAAATTCCTCAGGATAATAAAGACAGTTGACTTATATAACATAGAATTAACGAAGAACATTACACATTGTGCCCCCAGTTAATATTAGGATAAGTAAGATCTCTGATGTTTAGATAAGCTATCTCAACTGGAAACTACAAATACATGAAGAAATTTCAACGGATTTCACTTGTAAAACGTTCAGTAGAACACCGAAAAGAATAATATTTAAATTAATTTTAGGGAAATAGTTTGTAGAATTGGAAAAACAAACAAACATAATTTTGTGAAATATTAGGTGTTTGTTTTTCGAAGTTTTAAACTTTCGGCCAGGTTACCAGACAGTTTGTTAGCTGAAGGAAATATTTCTGTAATCACGAAATGGGATGTGGATAAATGCTCTATTATTCTAAGCAACAAATCTAATATATTTTTCCAGAGGTAGATACTTTAATTATTATTATTATTATTATGCATCACATTTTCTATTGTATTAATGAATGTTTAAAAATTACCTTAATAAAATAAATGTTTTTTTAAATATCGTAGGCTTATCTGCGAGCTGGGTATTAATTATACTTAATGTTCATATGCTGTGTCGTAACCCATTCCTCCTTCTAAAGTTGTTGTCCCCCACTAAACAAATGGTAACCCCGGTATGCAGTCCCCTACATTAATTTCCCTATATACGAGTAGTTCCCTGCTCTCTGTGTAATTATATGCTATATTTAGCTTCAGTGCATCGATTGCTATGGGGATAAATCTCAATTGTATACTCTTGCAGGTTATGGTGTTTGGGAGAAGCTTGTAGGTCCAAATCGCGTATCCTACCTGCTGGGGGTTGGTAGTATTTTATCACTTGTAGATTCAGGCGGCGTTCAACTCCCAAAACTACTTTGGTATAGTGCTAGTTAATCACCTATACAATTTTCATTAAGGCCGTATATATATGTGCTGCCTGGGAATCGGTGATGGTTCTCACCCTCCGCGTGTCCCGTATCTCAATCGATTTAAATTATTTGAAGTGGTTCTCCCCCCCCTCCCCCTAATTTCTATACCGTGAGATTTCTATTTATGTGGTATCTGAACCTAAGATATTACAACTAGAAATTTCAACACAGATAAGGAAACTTCCCATCGTCCAATCCGATCTAAGGCCGGTTGATTTCAATCAAAATTTCCAAGACATTTAACTTAAATCCCATCAATATCCAGAGTCTCAATTTTATCTCTTCTGACGAGGTGTCTCGATTAGTGATGTTTGTTTTTCCCCCTCGTTCCTCACCACGACGGGAAGAGATTGAGAGTAAAATTATAAATAATTAAATTTTAATAACTATTATAATTCTCTCCCTTCAGTATTTTAGTTGGAGAACCTTATTTGAGGTATCTTTGCTTACATGGATGGATAATATTAAAACGTGTCTTACACAAACAGGTAGTGCAAATAAAGTGGATTAAATTATAACTTACATTATCCATTAGCGTTACTTTTGATGGTGACGGATCATTTGTTTCCGTGACAATTAATATTTCTTTCCGCTGAATAAATTGATTTACCAAGAAGAATACTGTAGTGTGCAATAATTTATTTATCATTAGTTCAGTTTCTTAATTTACTCTTTTTTCGGTTTAATCCCACAGCGTTGAATAAAGAATGACGAATTGTGTGGGAAGTGGAAGGAAGCGGTCGTGGTTTATTTAAATTATTATCCGAGCATTGTGTTGTAGGGAATTATAAAATAACTAAAAATGTCAGTCTGGAAACCTAGGCTCTGGGCCTACACCGGAACCAGGGACCTAAAGAATACGAGGTAGAAGTGCTTACTAACCTAACCTAACCTAACCTAAACTAACCTTACCTTACCTAACCTAACCTAACCTAAACTAACCTTACCTTACCTAACCTAACCTAAACTAACCTTACCTTACCTAACCTAACCTAACCTAACCTAACCTCCCGACGTTAGTTAATTGGTTAGTGAGTTTCGATAGAGTTCAAATTGAGGATTAGAGAAATTGCTTTTTTTCCATTGCCTTCACATTCTGTTGTTATGTTATGTTTTAAAATGTTGGCACCTAACCTAACCTAACCTAACTTCCTTCCGTGCGTGTTTTGATTCACTTGTTCCTGCGAAGTGGTTATTAATCAAGGCACAATTTTCCATTTCATCATGCCCACTGGTTCCACTCCAAACACTTTAGCAAATGTAGAAAGCTTCTAATTAGTCTAATAATCGTTGAACCACTACCACACAACTTTGGTTAGACCACGTGAATAATCCAGTAAAACTCCCCTCATAACGAACGGGTGTAGTTACTTAATAACTTTCAATTTACAAACACGCTGCGTTGTGTATAAAGTCACCTCGAGGTAACAGCGTACTACTTCCGGCAGAGAGGAAGGCGTACATGCGAAATTACAATGTCAAAAAGTCGAGTTGTTTAAAATACCCAAGTCACATTTAAAATGCATGTCATTAGTACTACTTTTATTATTATTTCGTAACAATTAGATATAATTTAAAAAAATTTCTAATACATTTAAGATACATTACGTTCGTCACTGCAAAGATTAAAATTTCCCACTGGAAAACAATTCTTGCCCCACGCGTGAGACATCGCTGGTATCAGACAATTTTTCATGGTCCTTCCATCGCCGCAAAGAATGCCTCGTGGCACTGTAGACTGTGTATGATATTGTATATTTCTTTGTGTTGGTTGTGAGCATTCAGAGTGCAAATATTTAGAGAACGCATGTGTAAACTCTCTGTATTTCAGTACGGATTATACCTTTCCAGTCTTGTTTTAATTCCAATTGTCCCGATGATTTTAATTGAAAACAATAGGCCTTTAGTAATCTACGTATTTGAAGAGCTTGGTGTGAGTTAGCCATGCTAAGATAGAGTGATACGTTGATGCCATCTGTTGACAGGAATAAAACCTTTGTTGTTGGAAGTTATGTTGGCCTGACATCTGTGGTCAGAAATGATCATTAGAATGGTTTTCGTTTGTGAAGTTATGGACATACCAATCTGCCATCTATGAACAAAATATAAAATGAGTAAAGGTTGCCCAAACATTGATGTAAGACTCGCAACTTAGAAAGTGAGCCCACTTGCCTAAGATGTATCCCTTTATGAATATTGAAACTTTTATTTTAACTTTCAATTGAGTAACACGTGGTGTGCCATCGTGTAGATTACGACGAAGAATTGAACTTAAATGTGGTTTGACGATGTGGACTAGATTCATCTGACTCAGAGCCTGCCTCTTGTGAATATGGTAATAGTGAGTTCCATAAAAATCCTGGGACCTTCTTAACCTTTACCTTTCCAAGAAAAACGCTCAACAACTGGTAGGGAATTTGTTGACTAGCTGAATGACTATTAGTTTCCCAGAAATGACTCCATAGAGTTAGTTAAACTTTTCAGAAAAATTAACACGGAATTAGTTAAAAGTTCAGGTCCTCTATTTGACCTGGGATATTAAAATTCAAACGAAATACACTAAAAATGCACGTGATGAGAGTGTTGTTTATTTAGATACGTATCTCTCATAGGAAGACCTCTTGTCAGAGTCAGCCTGAAATTAAGAAAATAATGTTTAATGGTACACTGAGTCAACAATTGTAAAATTTAAACTAAATAAACTTGACCTGGTTACATGTTATACAGTCAGGTATATATATATCAGAAAGTATTGAGGAAGAAATTAAACATTTGAAAATTTCCAGTGGAAACATCTTAGAAAGAGAAAGAAGAAGTTTGTTTGTTCCCTCCATAAAAGACTGATGGATCAGTACACAAGTTATTTTTAAACAATTTATTTTTCTCTGTTTCTCTTCGGACACTAACGAGACCAACAAACGGATGGTACTAGCACACCATTTATCCGCAGAGACTGATGTAAACAAAAAAACAAAAACAAAAAACAATCATGTAGCATCTGGGCTTGAGATTTGAACATGTGACTGCTCAAAAACAAAGGAAGAGCTGTGACTTTCAGTTCTAATATCTGATTAACCTTTGTTTGTTGACAATGAACCACATGCACTCGCCAATCCAATTGTTTCAGTCAAGTAAATTCAAAAGTTGTCCCACTATACAGTACAGATTATCCCTGGAGGTAAATTTAATGTGGTGACTAAGCACTGTGTAATGAAAGTTTGCAGGAAGCATTACAATGCTGATTTCATCTTTGTATGACCTGATGTATTATGTCGAAACCAATTTAATTAACATTTACATATGATGGAGGGATATTATGTACAATTCTTAGATTCTTTGTTGCACCAAATTCTGTGCATTGTGATTTCTCCTGTACCATTAGCAGTAAAATGTGATTTAGGGGGAATTGAAATTACAATTGGTTTACAACTAGTTGGAATATATTACAGCTCTGTTGTTCAGTCATCATACAATTGCAAATAATTTATTTATATTCTATAAATCCTTATTAGGCCAAGCCAAGGATGTAGAATATGTTATATACAAATACAATGCTGTAAATTACATAGTTTTAACAGCTATTTACTGATAAGACATAGAATACGTCATAATACAAAAGATGAACACAAAGTTTTAACAGCTATTTACAGACATATCTGATACAATACAATATTGCAGTAATTACATTGTGGAATCATCTCCATCATTATTTTGTATTTATAACTGAGAATTATTGTTTAAAGTAAATTTTTCTGCTGTATAGAAGTTATAAGAGATACTCCTTTAGTGTTGACTTAAATACTTTTATGTAATGACAAACGTTTTGTAGTAAGAGGAAGATTATTGAATAATTTAATTCCAGTGTAATAAACTCCTTTTCGATATTTGTTGAGGTTAGTGTTTGCATTTGAAGGTTATGTCTGAATCTTGTATTTATACTGTGCACATCACAGTTTCTTTGAAATTTTTCCATGTTGTCCACAACAAATGTTAACAATTAAAATAAGAATTCGTTGGCTAGAGGGGCAATATTAAACTTCTTAAACAATACCCTACAAAGGCCCTCTTTTTATATATGACAGTACTGCCAATGTTTGAGATCAACACATGACACTTTAGGATGATATGAAACCACAAACGTGGCAAAGAACATATTATCACATATATTTATCCCCTGACCTAGAAATGCCACCTACTTTTTAGAACGCTCCACTGGTCGGCTGTGACGTAAAATCATACGATGTAAAGGTTGGATTTCATTGGTTACTTCTGTATGTGGTGATTAGTTGTAAATTATCATGGCGAACTCTGGAGGTTGGGCGAGCACGCAGCAGCGAGAAATGTCGGAATTTGACAGTGGAGAAAATTTTTCTACAGAAGATGGATTTAACATTGGCGAACTGTGTGGTTTGGAAGGTACGAATTACGACATTGTTTTGTGTATTCACTGCAGTGAAACATTGAATTGTTGAAATGAACTCCCACATAACACTTCGTCTGCTAGGACTGTATAAAAATTTTATTTATTTGAGTAATACTTCATGTACAGTATTGCGTATTGCATATTGTTAAGTGACAGTTTGAACCCAATTTGTATTATCTTCTTTGAAAGGGCAGTACTTTTACTGCTGTAATTGCTTGCGAATTTCATACTAGAATTTCGTCAGCCATGCCCAAACATTTCAGTTCAAGTAACGTCAGTGTCAAAAGTTTTTAAAATACGTTATGAATGGAAGCACTAATCATGTTGCGTATTACGAGGACCTTGCCATGTAAACTATCTGAAAATTGTTATTAAGTATTTGTGCAATGTATTGATTTGATTTGATCTAAAAATTAAGACATGTTGCATTCTTCCTATAGCAAGAAATTTTCAGATAACAGAAACGTGTTTGCTGACCACATTGTTCACTGTTGCTATACTGAATAAATAACTAGGCAATGTCAAACAATCTGATTGCTTTGTTCTGCATAATTAACTTCACATTATTATTTTGCATTATTGACTACATGTTAAAAGGTGGTAAATAAATTTAATCCTTTATGAAACCTGAATGTTCATCACATATTTACAGATACTTGGTATTCGGTCCTTTCTTAAAGCCGTTTTATATTATCCTTTCATGTGGATTTACATGTTGCAGCCAATGTTAAAAGTAAGTTGTTGGTTTTTTTTTACAGATTTAATAACAAACTGTGAGAGTGAGTTATTCTCCAAAAATAACCTTTTTACGGATGATGCTCTTCTATCTCAACTTGTAGAAGATCCTTTGAAAATAGAAGATGATGTTTCATTTGATTTTCTTAATTTACCCAACACACTGGAGTATATCTCACACTCACATTCACCTCAACCTCAACCACAGACATCACAACAACCGAAGCTCCAACAAAACCACCAACCTTTGCTGTCAAACTCATTTCATACAAATTCAACTGCACTTCCACAAGTTGCTCAGAAATCTCCTGCCCTCATACCATCACAAAACCTTATAGCTTCACTTCCATCTCTAACCATACCAACATCATCATCATCCCCTCTGAATTCTCCCCAAAATACATTGGAAAGTGGTGTCATACATTCCTCAATGCAGCAGAGGGTTACAGCCCCTGTATGTGCAGTTACCCAGAGTCCAGCAGCCATTTTGCTTCAACCAAGTGGTGTAGGGCAGTCAACACAGCAACAGAATCAAAAGGCGTCTCTTTCATTTGGCAACATTCAGAATTCAGTGCCAGGTCAGCAACAGATACACCTCCAGTCTGCGTCTGCTACTGCAGCAGCTTTGCAGAATTCACATATCCAGTTTCAGCTGCAGGCTCTAAAACATCAGAAAACTGTCAAACAGTCATCTGTTCAGAATCAACTGTTGACGTTACAGAGCATGAGGCAGTTGCCAACAGATAATATGCAGCAGGTAAGCACATTTTGTTTTATCATAAAAACAGAGTTAAGAGACTTGTTTTTGCCTATTCGTAATACACAAAATTATTTCAAAGATTACAAAATAATTGCCTCAGAATCATCACAAATCTTGATTTTTTTAAATAACTTAAGTTGTCCTGTTCATAATTAATTTTGACTTTTCGTCCAATCATATTTAATAGTTGACGAAGTAGCTTCATCATCCAGTGGGTAGATATCCCACGGCCTCCATAGTATGCCAGGGTTAAAGGAGGTTACAATGGGCTAGTCATGCATCTTAAATGAGGTAAACAAACATGTAAAAAGTGTTAGGAAGGAAACCTCTTATAAATTATCATTTGGAAAATGATGGAGGAGATGAGAGAATAATGTTAGAATGGATGTTTCAGAAAAGTTTGTAAGAATTTGAATTTGGTTAGACTGGTTTAGGAGAATGTCCAGTTGCAGATTTTGGTGTCCATAGTACATTGAGATAATGGCCGTCTGTGCCATAGCACAGACTCTGCAACGTGCCGTCACCTTGTTTGTTGCTTCAAATTGGCGTCGGGAGTTATGACAGAAATTTCTGTTGTACTCTTTTGCAACGTTTACATGTTACTGAGTGTTGTGCAAGATTTTCTTTGTGTTCGACACAGATAAGGGTATACTAGGGCATCAAGTGTTTCTGAAGTGTAAATTCACAAAGAAATGTCAGAGAAAATGTAGGAGATGTTTTCCAGGGTTTGATTTCCTCACAGAAATGGTATTCAAAACCATGCCAATGAAGCAAGAACAATTAATATTTTAGTAGACAGGATGTAACTGTCGAGTGTTAACACAATTTCATTATTAATAAACATGTTGATTGTGCTCTTTTAGTGTTAATGTATCTATTCAAATAAAACCAATCAACTAAGGACTGTCAATGTGAGATCGAGTTTACCATCTTGAAGACAACAGTTACAGAAATTAAGTTTGGTTACAAGGTCACACGGATGCAAATTGTGTTCAGCTGTGATTTTGTAAGACCATAGTTCATTAATTTTGTAGTGCATCTCACAATCCCTTTTGATATTTCCATTTCTTGCTCAAGGTACTTAAGAGCTACACCAGGTGAATGTTCAAGATGAGCTCCAATTTATTAGACTTTTTCGTACTTGTGGGTTATCGGGACACATCACTTTAAAAATAGGTTAGGTTAGGTTAGGTTAGGTTAATGTGTGTGGATAAATGAGCTCCAATTTATTAGACTTTTTCGTACTTGTGGGTTATCGGGACACATCACTTTAAAAATAGGTTAGGTTAGGTTAGGTTAGGTTAATGTGTGTGGATAAATGAGCTCCAATTTATTAGACTTTTTCGTACTTGTGGGTTATCGGGACACATCACTTTAAAAATAGGTTAGGTTAGGTTAGGTTAATGTGTGTGGATAAATGAGCTCCAATTTATTAGACTTTTTCGTACTTGTGGGTTATCGGGACACATCACTTTAAAAATAGGTTAGGTTAGGTTAGGTTAATGTGTGTGGATAAATGAGCTCCAATTTATTAGACTTTTTCGTACTTGTGGGTTATCGGGACACATCACTTTAAAAATAGGTTAGGTTAGGTTAGGTTAATGTGTGTGGATAAATGATATATACTTGAAAGTTATTATCCACACACATTAACCTAACCTAACCTATTTTTAAAGCGATGTGTCCCAATAACCCACAAGTACCGACTTTTTTAAATCAGTACTCATCATTTTGGTTTTCTGTTAACATGCTATTTGTATTTTTTACTCTATTGTCAAGATTCTGAGTACTGATTCTGCCATGATCTCAGAAAATGGTGTGAATTTTCTCTTGCATTTCCTAGTGGATATACGCTTTACATATAAAAAAACATGTGCTCTAGCATAAAAATAATGCAAAGGGAAACTTACACAATGCTGAGTCATGCTAATATTGCAAGGGAAATATAAATACCACTTCCTCTTACTGTTGATGCACATAGCAGTAAGGCTGTGCTATGAAACAGACGCCGTGTGTTCTCCATGCGAGTACCAGCGCATTAATCACCGGTCTTTTATCGTTTAACTTGCGCGTTTAAGCTCGATCATACAGAGATATGGACATAGGATAAAGAAGGACAAGTTTATGATAGTTGTGTTTACTGTACTAAAATATTGTGCTCGTGTATCAGGTATTGGTTCAGGCTCAGTTAATTAAATCAGAACCACAGCTAAGTCCTGCTACAGTGATGTATACTACAGCCCCAGTGACAGGCGTGACTGTGACATCTAGTGGTAACCCGCCACCTCCACCAGCCTCCATTCACACCCTCGTTAACACTGCTCATGGTGCAATTCTAGCTACTGGTGAGTCCTGGTAAAGTGAAAATTCTTTTTTTTTTTTTAAGAATTTTGCCCATTTTAATGTTAATTTCTGAACACCCGTTCTAGTACCAGGTGACTGAAAAGAAACACGACATGTAAGCCTCAAAAAATAAATCTTCACCAGTTGCATCAACATGCAGAAAAATAAATGCATAAATCGATGAACGCAGTGAATATTTCCAACATTTAATACAACATTGGGTACTTGTGGGTTATCGGGACACATCGCTTTAAAAATAGGTTAGGTTAGGTTAGGTTAATGTGTGTGGACAACTGAACGAACTAACAGATAACAACCCTAACCTAACCTATTTTTAAAGCGACATGTCATGATAACCCACAAGTACCCAACATTGGTGTTTGTTTCTGATTTCAACGTGGGTTTTTCTCTTTCTTTCTTTCTTTCTTTCCTTCCTTCTTTCTTTCTTTCTTTCTTTCTTTCTTTCTTTCTCTCTTTCTTTCTTTCTTTCTGTACTTTGTGTAAATAACAAATTAATGATACATTTTAGAGTTCTGCAGAACTAAACACGACAGGTTGTACTATTTTAATACCAAGTTTTATTTAACGTTATGCGTTTAATTTTGGTCCAACCAACTAACCAAAAAGCTAACTAAGGGCGGAGGCCTGCGCTAGCTGGTGTGTGGTACTGAAGGTGTTCATCACTGTCTTAGGGTTTTAAGATGTATCAGTGGAAATGATATCTACTAATTTCGTTCCTTTTTAACGTAAAAAGTACTGACTTAGTTCACAATATTGTGGAAGACGCACGATTTTCAAAATAAAGTAGAAATCATCCCAGAAATTTGTGAAAAGACCAGTTTTGGGGTAAGAGTTGACAAGAAAAGGCTTTATGAGCCTAGAATCATAATAGTTTATGAAGCAGGAGAAATATTGACTTGAATTTTTCTATTTTGTAGGTATACCTCTTGTGTTGGATGCAGATAAGCTGGCTATCAACAGATTCGCAGCCATCTCGCAACATAATAGAGAGCCGAAGGTGAAGGAGGGAAAAAGAAGCGCGCACAATGCCATCGAACGTCGCTACAGAACGAGTATTAACGATAAAATAGTTGAGCTCAAGAACATGATTGTTGGAAATGATGCAAAGGCATGTGACAATTTTTATTTTTATCGTGTAATGTCGTGTACTCGCTTCCGCTTTCTGTTTTTATTGATACCTTAACCAGTCTTATGCTGAGATTGAGGTATATAATGTTGAAATAATATTTTCTGATTTAAGTACTTCGCATTGTAATGTAATCTCTAGAGATCTTTAGAAATTACGATTTAAAGTAACTTCTTTTTCATTTTTTGACAATAAAAGGATGGTTTACCAAAAGATAGGAAATGACAAACAAAGCACTTATATTTCCCTTAACAGTTCTATGTAGGTTACCAAAAAATAGGAAATGACAAACAAAGCATTTATATTTCCCTTAACAGTTCTATGTAGAAGGGGTTAAAAATGTGAATTATCTTCATAAAAGGTATTTGTTTAGATATAAACATTGGAAATAATGAGGATATGTCCATATCTGCCAACTATAATTCACAGTAGAATCGTAATATAACAATTTCCAATTTTCCCTTAAAAACAATATTACGTTAATGTGCCATTTTCATGTAGATAACATAATTCCCCCCTCCCCAATTCTTTAATTAAGTGAATTTAATTGGCTCAGTGATGATCTTTTGTGAAGACGGTGATGAACTTTCAGGCTCTATAATAAAGCTTTTTGACCAGATGAATATACATATCTGCTGTGTACCATGTATTTTTAATTACGTTATTTTAAGGGCAAGATAAAACTGTATGAATACTTTTCAAGATGTTTGACAAAAAGAGAAGATTAATTTTTAAAATATCGAAGAAGGAAATATCAAATTTATTCTGTGAGCCTGTGTTACTGGTAAAACTTTGCTGTAAATCTTTTTATGCCAAAAAAAAGAAGAGAATTCTGATTATTAAATATGTTGGTTACTAATAACATTATTTTTTTGCAGTATTTGTTATTAATCTTGAAAGAATTGTTTTTCATGTCTTTATTTTAGTTTTCATTTCAGCTTAACAAATCGGCTATCTTGCGGAAAGCTATCGATTACATCCGGTACCTTCAGAATTCAAATGCGAAGTTAAAACGAGAAAATATGACATTGAAAATGGCGGCTCAGAAGCCACTGAAGGAACTGTTGACAGATCCAGTAACTGCTGCAGAAATGATGAAAGATGACTGTTCAGGACCCATCACACCACCTCGTTCTGATGAATCTTCACCGTCGCTGTCGCCTCCACACTCTGACAGCAGCTCATTGCCACCATCACCTGATGATTCGTACTGTACAGAGGTATTTGCTTTATATGTTGATGAAGTATTGACATAAATTCACTGGAAACGCTGTATAAAGGCCAGTTGATTTGGGAAAATGGATTTATTATTAACATTCGGGTCTTTATTTATTGTTTGTAGCTGAAAGATTAGCAGATACAATTTATTTATTATTGTTTGATGCCGTACAATTGACATTAAATTTAGGATACATTTAAAATAGCCAAGAACTGAAATCCTGCGTTCTAAAAGTTAATGTATTTTGTGATACAGGTCAAGGACGAAGATGATGATATGATAGGTGTCGGCGTAGCCAGAGGGATGTTGGATCATTCGAGGATGGCCCTGTGTATGTTCATGTTGGCTGTGGTTGTATTTAATCCGTTTGGAGTATTTCTAAACAGATATGTTGATCGCGGCAAAGACTACTCTTCTACAGTGGTTGAAGGAAGGACCCTACAGCATGTGGACAGTGAGTACAAAAAATCTTATTTATTTTTGTCTATAATATGTTGGTTGTTTAATGATGATGTACGAGGGGCACTCAAAAAGTTCCCGGAATCGTGGTATAGCACTGTAATGGTAGGACATATGGCAACGCTTACCTAATCACCTTCAAAGTACGACCCTTGCACACACACACACTTGCTCCATCGATCCTGCCTTTGTTGGAAGCAGCGGTGGAATTCTTAGTTTGGAATCTTCAGAGTTCGGCCGTCGCATTCGATTTGATGTCCCCTTTGGTTGCGAAACGCGCCCCCTTGAGGCCCACTTTCAGAGTAGGAAACAGCCAGAAGTCACTCGGAGCGAGATCCGGAGAGTATGGCGGTTGGGTGATGACGGGAATGCTTTTCTCGGCGAGGAATTGCTGCACAACCAGCGATGTCTGGCTCGGTGCGTTATCGTGATGCAGAAACCACCCACCCTGCCACTTATCGCGCCGATTCCTCCGAACTGCTTCGCGCAACCTCTGCGACACTTGCACATAGAAATGACCCGTAACGGTCTGTCCAGGCGGTACGAACTCATGGTGCACCACACCGTCGATGTCAAAGAATGCCATGAGCATCGCTTTTTTTTTTGGATCAGACGAGGCGTGATTTCTCTGGTGGGGGAGACGACGCTATGTGCCGCTCGGATGACTGC
Organism: Zootermopsis nevadensis; assembly: GCF_000696155.1. The sequence continues at coordinate 377,693 of NW_019060416.1, forward strand.
ATCTTCGTCCCATGACTCATCACCAGTGACGATCTTTGTGAGAAATGTCGGGTCCTGCGTACTTTTCTCAAACGGGAACTTTATGATTGCTCTACGTACCAACTGCTGAGGTCTTGTTGTTGATTATGATTATAAGTGATGAAGTGGAATTGGTTGTAGCCTATTTCAAGGTTTTATCTTGGAACAAATCTACAAGTTCACATTGTGTCATAACTCAGAATATACGCTGCTGTGAGAAGCTCAGATCTCATTCAGAAATTTATGAAAAAATTAGTGACTTTGGGAACCTCGTGGATTGAGATTCGATTTTTACCGAACAAATTATATTATAAGAATCCATTTCTTTTATAACATGAGTTGTGTAATTTGTGTGGGATACATAAGTGGAAAAAAGTAGGGATGTGTGGATTATTTAATATATAAACCATGAACATTAACTTTGTCTCTTCAGCCTTAAATAATAATTTGTTAACATAAACTTGTGTCCTGTATGTCGGTTCATGTTGTAATATTGACAGGTTCAGAATCTGGGATTTGGCAGTGGGTAGGTTCTTCTCTGTTCCTGTGGATGTTCAACTTTATAGTTCTTCTTGGTTGTCTTGTCAAGTTGTTCGTGTATGGGGACCCAGTAATGCCAGCCAAGTCAAAAGAATCTGTTACATTTTGGAGACACCGGAAGCAAGCCGATTTTGACTTGTCTAAGGTACGTTGATACAAATTGTTTGCGCATTTAACTCTTTCGGTGTCAACTGACAAAGATCTGTACAAGAAAAAAAAAATATCACTGAATTTTTGTGAATTTATTTTATTTTTTAGATTTGATGAACAAAATATTTATATTTTCTCACTTCACTGGGTACTTGCAATTACATGTAGGATCAATATAATTGACAAATTTCTTTCATGACTTCAGTAATTGTTAATAGCATAGGTGTTGGAAGTGAAATGTATTTGCTTAAAAAACTGAATATATGTATTAATGTTTTTCTGTGAGACATCCAATTTAATCTTGCATTTTTTTTTTTTGTTTATCCATACTTGGTGCCTTTCATGTTACAAATATGGTCGAGAAACTCTTTTGTAGTTTATTTCGATGAGTCAAAATGAAGATGGGCTTGAATTGTTAATGCTATGGAATTCTTACCCCTAGATTGAATACTGTAAATCTTCAGTTACGCCCCATAAAGAAGGGTGCAGTAAAATAGTAGGCAGAATTCTATTGTGGTTATATAATTCACAAATTGAACAAAATGCTCGTGGGAACTTGCAGGGTGACCATGCGGCTGGGGATCAAGAACTGAGACGATGCCTACAAGCTTTTGGTCGGTCTTTGCCAGGATCGAAACTGGAATTGTTTACGTCCACAGTATGGCAGATTATACGGCAAATTTTACACAGGTTGTGGATTGGAAGATGGTTGGCAAAGCATTCTGGAGGGTTTTTTGTTGACAGGTTGGTACTATATTTATATGAAGAAAGAGTTTACTCTCTGCTGGCTGTGCCCATTCCTTTCTGTATTCCTCTACGTATAATTTTTCCTAATGGACTTTATTTTTTGAGGACTTACGTACAGCATTAGACTCTGTGCCCATGGTCTGGGATTTCAGACTGTCTGGTTCCAGTGGACTCTTGTGGTTGCTTTTCCCATCTCCAATCTTGAACAGAAATAATTTCGTAAACTTAGAGAATTCTGGACCAGTCTCACCGCTCTCTCCCTCAACACATCTAACAGTGGGTTGGAATCTTTCAGTATCAGTTACGAAGGCTCTTAGTTAAACTAATAACCTTCGGAGCCATAAATAAATAAATTGTCTTTAAACCTTAGGCTGCTTTATTATCTCCTTAGCCAGAGAAAAATTATTAAACTTGAAGCAGAATCCGCATTGACAAGCCAGTAGGTAATCGCATAGTCAATAAATTCTCTGGCTTTTAGGGAACCTCAATGTTCATTACTGTCTCTACAAGAGTCTGCCGTTGGACTGATATCCTGAACTACTTGAATCCTGCGTACACCCTCGGACACTGTTGTATTATTTTTCCATTTATGCCTAGAGCTTCCCTTCACATTTTTCCATAAAAACTTTAAAATACACATACATACTATTAGGTTTAATTCAGAAATGATTTGAAAAATATTTATTTACCTAATTTTAATTAATTTAACGGTATTGGCTGTTTGATTCAAGTGTGGCAAGAAGAGAGGCATTGAATTCAACAAAGGAACTATCACTTGTGTACCATCGTTTGCATCAGTTGCACCTAGTGAGTGGATCAACAGATGGACATTGCGCTGGTTTTATGTTGGCATTTAGCGCGGTCAACATGGCAGAGGCTTCAGCACATCTCCTTTCGGCAGAACAGATTGCTGATATTTATGTGGCCGCTGCCTTGCGCGTCAAGGAATCATGCCCATCGTTTCTTCAGTTCTTTAACAGGTAAAAGAAATTTATATTGCACTAAAATGACCACGTTTCGAAAGTTGGAGAGGCGGACACGCGCTAGTGGACGTTGACGGGGGTTGAGTGCCCCTGCATATGCAGTTCATACGTTGCAATTAACACTCTGTGATTGAAGATGGCAGTCTTTTCTTTCTCTGCAAGAATCAAACAGATTGTATATTGCAGGGTCATATGTGCTAATCACAATTATGTGAAGAAATAAAGGGTTTGTCCATTGATAAATGTTGTATTGGACATTTGCGTCGAAGTAATAAATATGAGTGGTAACCAGGGCTGTGGAGTCGGTACTAATATTTCCGACTCCGACTCCTTCATGAAAGCTCAATATGTTTTAATAATGGTAAACCTACTAAAATGGTAAATGGTACCACAAGATATTTCATCACCACCACGTTAATCATCAGGCTACTTTTTAGACATATCCTATATTTAAACATACGGGGTCCGCAGTGGCCGCGCTGTCTGAGGCGTGGGCCTTCTGCTGCTTTGTCGCTGGGACCGTGGGTTCAAATCCCACTCAAGCCATGGATGATTGTCTGCGTTTTTCTGTGTCGTGCTGTCCCGTGTACAGGTAGAGGCCTCGCGACTGGCCGATCCCTCGTCCAAGGAGTCCTACCGAATGTCTATAGATCCAGCCGACGAAAAGTTGGGACCCGCAGTGATCAGGCACTTGAAGAACGGGTCGTTCCCAGTATCCAGTGCAGGCGACTATGCACAAGCGTGAGGCCAGCGGCGGCCCACACGATAGCGAAAGTGTTCTTAAGATTTTATGTTGAGGTTGGAGTCGGTACATTTTTACCAACTCCACAGCCCTGGTGGTAACACGCCCTCGGATGTTACTGATTTGAACACATCTTGTATGTGTTGAGCAAACCATGTCACAGAGCTTTAGAAAATTTTCATATTTAGAATTTTTAGCTTAACATTCATTTAACGTGTTGACTCAGGAACAATGCTTCTGTCTTATCTCAGTGCAGCTATTTTTATCCGAACATTAGTGATTTGCGATGTTGATGTGGTAAAGAAATTAATGGCAAAATATCTGGGTGTGTCCTTTGAGGTTATGTCCAATAAACCAATGATAAGAGAAGAAGAAATGATGATGAAAGAATTGTACCACTGGAATCATGTACAGTAGGAAAATAATCTTTGTGAGCAATATTAGAACCTGTCCTATGTACGAGGTTGAGCCAGTTTGGTCGACTGAAACAAATGTTACAGATGATGCAAAGACAGAATTACTCACGCTGTATATTTTTTGCAACTTTTCATTTACTCTTTTCTAGGTTTTATTTGAGCTTGGCCCGACATGTCTGCTTTAAAGGATGTAGCCAGGTACCTATGCGTCTACAATGGCTGTTCACCGCGTATGGACATCGATTTTTTTTATCACATCGCTGGTCGTATGGTTTCGTGGCTCCTTCTCCGTTCAGTAGCCTAGGAAACCACACCGATCCTCTGGCTTACGTTATGCGTGCTTACCGGGAACACTTGCTAGAACAGGCGTTGCAGACACTTGTGGCTCCAGGGAGCAAACTTAATGCCTATGATGAAGAACCACTGAAACGAACCCAAACATCCGATGTCCTCACGTACGTTCATCTGCTCATGGAAAATGCACTTGCCTCAGGAGGTCATAGTGATGTGTCACACCCACTAACATCCGCAAACATTCAAGTGGCATGTAAGTTCTGAAATATTATGAAATTTGAGAGAATGCTTATGCCAAACCCCAGCCGAGCTGTAACGATTGGTTGACTGAACTTTCCTTGCATAGCTTTTCTTTTATGTCTTTTTGAAATCTTCATTTATTTGGTATTTCCGGTGGCTTTACATATTTGTTTGTACAGTGACCGGAGGTGTAAATTGTTTAACTGCGGTAATTTTAAAGGAAAGAAAGTGCAAATGTATGGTAGTCCTTGACGGTATTCATTGTAATTATTCATACATTTTTGGACCAGTACAACATACAGTTGTCTGAAAATTTGTACCCACCGACGTAACCACAGAAAATACGATGTGGCAACACTGTACAGGGAGGAGGAAGTAGTGGCAATGGCTCTTGAGTGACAGACAATATCACGTCTCATTTTAGGTCAGTCGTAGATTACTTGCTTTACATGGAATTTGATGTGTAGGTTGTGGTATTCTGCGCGACCTCAGATTTGTACTTTTGAATATTCTAAAGACATTGATGACAGAATGATGGATGAGGAAAATCATGATGTAGACATTGAGGTGGTGTGATCTGGTGGCCAACCTTTTTCTTTTGGATCCATTTTAATGTTATGCTCCAGTCGACACTTAGGTGTCCCTAGTGGCATTCTTCCTTGAGGCTTTGCCAGTTTAATTTTTATATGCATTTCTTGCTCTTTATTCAATTACTGATTGATTAATTAAGAGTTCTGTGTTTATATTACAGGTTCAGAGGATGAGCTTGCTCACTGGTGGTCAGGTGTTGTGGGTGTTGCAGCATATTGGTTATTGGGAGAAAACGCACAAGCAGAACGCCTTTATCCGAGAGTGGAAACATTTCCCGAGTGCTTGGATAAGTTGACGGATCCTCTTCCTCATGCTGTGCTGGCAGCAATTAGAAGTAGGAAAGTGTTTCTGAGTCAGAGTTGTCGTCATTCTGGAAACAACTCTGTTAACGAGGCTGTTTTGTCGGTGTGCAATACTGCTGGACACTGTCTTGGTGACAGCCTCACGTACAACAGCTGCAAGCAAGACAGCAGTATGGTACATGTAAGTAATGTAATTTTATTATTGATTGTTATATTTACAAATCCTATAAAAACATTTATTAATATAAAATATAGGACTGATCATGTCTAGCTTTGAAGTGAGATTTAGATTCTCATGGCAGTGTAGGCATCTGTGTTCGTCTTCTGCATTGGAATGACGTGGACTTACAGGTAGATACCAGCATTTCAGAGGAACGCAGCTGCCTCCATCCCTGAAGATACAGGTAGTATGTATATTTTATGGGGTCCGCAGTGGCTGCGCGGTCTGAGACGGCCTTGTGCCGCTTGGTCGCTGGGACCGTGGGTTCAAATCCCACTCAAGCCATGGATGTTTGTCCGTGTTTTTCTGTGTTGTGCTGTCCTGTGTATAGGTAGAGGCCTTGCGACGGGCCGATCCCTCGTCCAATACTTAAATCGCATCATGATGAAAAGTCACAGCTGATTTCTGGGGTGCATTGTAGTTGCATTGCATATACCTATGAAAAAGTGCAATACTTCTGTAGTGCAACACCAGAGACCAGTGTAAACAGCGTTAACCTGGTAGATGGTGTGTACAGCAAGAGATAATCTTTAGTGCTCACATCATGTGAAGAGAGGAATCCTCTTTGCATCTGATGCTCCTTTCGTGTGAGTGGCTGGCAGCGGGTGAATAGAAAATCAATCCATCGTTTAATATCAGTCAGTTTTAGAGAATTACGTATCAACCATTAATCACATAGTGCAGGATGAACAAATATAAAGAATTAAACTAAATTAACATATGTAAGATATGAGGTTTTCACAGCAGTGAGTATGAAGATATCCGTCTTCTGGGTTGTTGCGCTGGGTAGTCTGGTCGATGTTAGCCAACGTTTCAGATAGTGCTGGAAAGTGATACGAGCTTTCAGTGTCAGTAATAAGAAGGTGATGGCAGCATAACTACAGTTCATATGGAAAAAATTAACCCTTCATTACCATGCAACATTCTGTCAGTATAGTATTTTGCGGAACTTACACTGTTTATTCAACAAACAAAAGAATGGAACTGAATTATCTCTGTTTAAAATTTAGTCGGTATATTATTTGTGCAGGTGGCATCCTAGGAACTGATGTTTTCATGCTTGGTAGTATTACATTTCTAAAATCTTGAAACTTTAATTTTACTAATCTTTCTTACATAATTCTTTTCAAAATTCCATCGGATTGCCATCTGGCTCTACTGCTTTCCTATTCCTTTTTTTTTAGATATTGTTTCCCCTACCTTGAGTAGTAAATTCTTGTGGAAAGATTTACCTGTTTTTAAAACAACTCTGAAATGTAATACTATTTGTTATTCCACCATTGTCTCATCTGTGTACTAAGCCCAACCAACCAGCTCTTTGGACAACAAATATTTGTTATGAGAAGGGAATCTGAAAATGTTATCTTTAATTCTACTACTTGTATATTTTATAATCTGTTTGTATAGTTGGTGCAACTTCTGGTGTGTGATTGGTTGCTTGAGACACGAACCATTGTGTGGGAAGAAGGGCTGGAAATTGATGGGTCAGGTGCTGTTCCAGTTACTAACGCTGTTCTAACTGGTTTCCAGCAGAACCTGTCATCCCTTAGATGTCTTGCACAACATATTCCAGTAAGGGGCTGGTATTGAATATATAATATCTTAATTATATGAAGTTTTAATTACAAAGGATTACATTCATTCCTACATGACATTATGAAGCCTTATCTTCAAAATATATTTAAGAAACATCTTGTTTTTATTTATTTTGTTAACTGTTATATACGGACAGTATATAAATTATCTTTACAACTTGTGGATAGATTCTTTATGAAAATGACAGATACGTTGTTTGAACATCATCTGTGAGAGAAACTCCCAAAGTTTCATCGACTTCCTGGTAGATAGTAGCACCCATCGTCTTAATAAAATTCAACCCCAGATTTATATTTTAGAACCACAATGGCTACATTATATATATTATTGAAGTTTTGCCTTGTATTTTAGCGTAGAAGTACTCACAGCTTATTAGATAGATGCCTGTGAATGATTAGTGCATTTTCATGAATAATCTTATTCATACTGGAGGTAAAGCAACTAGAATGTGAGGGTGTCCATTCACCCCTGTCTAGTGTGAAGACATAAAATATGTGGTACTTTACTATGTAAGATAGTATGTCCTTGTTATTGAATGAAAGTGTCAAAATGTGAAATGTGACGTTAGGACTTCAAGAGTAGCGTAATAATAATAATAATAAATAATCCGTGGCGTAACAGCTACAGAGAACCAAAACCGACTGCTTGCCTCACGTTCACATGCCTAAGCAGAGGTGAACGATCATCCAACCGGATATAGGGTGACGTGTGGTCAGTGCGACGAACCCCCAGCCATTGCTAGTTTTCATGACCGGATTACGCTACCCATTGTATGTATCATTAAAAAATATAAGTTGCTTTAAATAGGTTGAATCCTACAGCTTACTAGACTTTACATGTGTGTTTAAGTTTCCTCGTGATCGATATTTTCAGTCGGCACTTCCCCGTGTGTTCTTATATGAAGCCATAGCACGTATGATGGCAGGTGCATCACCAGGTCGCACACAGCAACTGTTGGACCGCAGCTTGCGTCACAGGCATAGCCGAACATCTCTAATCTGTGGCAAAGGTGTGTGTCTCCACGAACAGCTCAGATTTTATATAGCATTGGTTCCAGCATGTACCATGTTATGATTCAGAAATAACGTGACCTCTTCTTCAGAATTGCCTCTGTAAAGGGATGGGACTGCAGATTTAAGCCTCCAGATCTCTATGTTGTCCCATTTTTCACCTTTTACTTCAGTCACTACTTCTCAAACAATTTAAACAGTGATCCTTGCTTCGTAGTTTGAGAACTATTGCCATGGAATGTTTTTAAACGTAAGTGCTGAAATCTAATACCACATTTTGGTCTGACTATTGAGAGGTAATTATGTCATGCTTCACTTTAGATAAAAACCAACAAGAGTCTGGAGGTGAGAGAGAGCACGCGGCAGCCCTGTACATGGCGTGTCGACATCTGCCTACTCCGCTTCTGTCCTCGCCTGGTGAGCGCGCTGGGATGTTGGCCGAGGCTGCCAAGACACTAGAGAGAATTGGTGACCGGAAACGATTGCAGGATTGTTATCGTCTTATGAAGTCGCTCGGAAGCAGTTCTGTCACAAATTGAACTCTTGTGTTAGGGCTTAAATTATCAGAATTCTGCAACAGGTTGCGAGAAAAGGAGAATGTAATAGTGAGTCCTCTACAGGAATCGTTACGGAGATTAAGAATGATGAAGAATGGTAATGTCATCAAATATTGGATAATAAGAATGGTACAACATTCAGAATAGGTGACCAATAAGAAGTCAGTACTGAATGACAGGTAAAATAATGATGCAAGGTGTAATATTGTGCCGCCAATTTGAATGGAAAGTTTTTATTCTATTCAGATTTTTAAGAACCAGGACTTTTATTTTCGCACTAAGAAGCTGGCCATAATCATACTGTTATTTATCTTTCATTACTTTTTAGCAGCATCAGTAATTGTAATCAGTGGCTCAGATTGCCCCTGCTAAAACCTTTTTATCAATTTTTATTGATCTTCCAATGTCATTTTTTCCAGCCCCCCCTCCGTTTTTGGAATTTTTTTCCTTGCAAGCACCATTTATTTGTGTAATCTGAAAATATATTTTAATCTGTAATTTCTTTCTAGTTCGTATTTAGAGATTGTATTTTTTTTACAGAAGTCTAGAAATGCATTTTAGCAGCTTCAGTCCTTTCCCCCCATCCCTCTCTCTCTCTCTCTCTCTTTTTTTGTATCCAACCTAATGATGTGTATGAAGTAACAGGTCTTGCTATTCTTATACAGCATCTTAGTTGTTGACCATAAATTTTCATTGTTCTTCTTTTTATAGCATTGAACCTTGATAATTATAAAGAAACAGATGCACACACTCATTATTATTTAAGTAACAATCAAACAGGTGATGTGTTTGGAATAGGAATGGACAGTCATATGCTGTAAGGTTGCTTTCACCCGTGAGCCGCTCAACTGAACAGCTCGCCGAGCCGGTATGCAATTCAGAGTTTGGCTCTCATGAGCCTCCGCTACAGTTACCAACTTAACAGTACCTATTACTAACTACTTGCTGAAGTTTTTTCTTTCTCACAATGTGCCCATATAAATGCATTGGCTAGACTGGCTTGATCTGCAGCTCACCGAGCTTCATGTAAAAGGGTTTCATATTAAAGCAGGTAAAACTCTCCCCACCAGTAGCCGATACTAGCCTGGAGAGTCATTTTCTTTTGAATGGATTGTGGCCTTAAAACTTTTTAAATCGGATCTTGTAAAACCTGGGACAAAGGGTTCCAGACCAGTGATCAGATGTATTAAGAGATTCACGGCATTTAAATGTGTGCCTTACAACACGTTATCAATCCCAGTAAATATGCATAACACGATACACAAAAAAAAGCTACCTGAACCGAGCGGCGGACTTTTTACGCTCGGTATTACGTCGACGAGGAAAGTATCCATAATCTTCGTAATATACTGAGACAGGCAGACATTGAAAATCATGTCCAATCAATAAAGCTCCTGTGTATTTGCTGATCACAAACTTTATACAGGTACAAACCGGATGTACGACGTAACAAACGCAATTTCATTGGGCCTCATGAATTGAAGTGAAAAAAACCTAAAGCAGACATTTAGGCATTGAATTAACATATTACCATGCACTGAAAATGATTGGTTGCCTTTTATGAAAATGGTGATATTACGTTTATACCGCTATGTGAATCCTAACCTATCATTTGCGCAATTATTTATTTACATTTTTACGCAGTGTCACCAACGTAATATATGCAGTAAATGCCAACGTGGCTTGTGGGATGAAAGTATTTTCAGTCGTAAAATGTATTCGTATAACGAAGATATTAAAATAAAACGTAACCTGTTTTTTTAAAATTCTATGTTTTTAAGTATTTTCATTGGTGAAGATATATATAAATTAGTTTCTCTAGTCTATTTCAATATATAATTGGTACGTCGTGTGTGATTTCAGAGACATCTTGCGAGTCGAGAAGCAGCAAACTAAATGTTATCGGTTTCTGTGATTATGTTGTCATATAGGGCTGTCAATGGAGAAAACGCGTAGGAATTTATGTATCTGAAATAATCCGTGTTAATTTCGTAGCATTAATTTATTTTTTGTTAGTATGTCTTTGATGTATATTTTATGTGTTATTTGCATCATTGTTGGAGTGAACAGCGATGAACATACACATATAGTAAGTTTGGCTATTTCCTTGTATGTACACTTAAAAGGGCGTTCACGAAAGCAATTTTATGTTTCTTAATAACATGGCCGTGTAATATTTGTGGTTATGATAAACGGTACATGTGAGATGTATGTATCGTGAGGATCGTTTGTTTTACTATCAGCCGCTGGGACATCGTCACTTCTGAAGGATACATATTGATAAGGAGAAGAAACGTTTAGGTCATACTTATAGCTCTACTTAGTTGTTTGCAGTGTGCTGCATATGGCTGTGTAGGATATTAATGCCATTCGACCACGGAAAGAATACCTGTAGTCTGAATCAGAATAGTAACAGGTATTTTAGGAGTTACATTTTACTATTAAGGAATATAATTTTGGACCCACATTTTGAGAATACCTTATACTTGTGTTGGAATTGTGTTTTAGTTCCCCTTGATATCAAATGGCATCATTTATCCACCTCTTTATTTTATTTCGACACTGAGTGTGAACTTCATGGTCGCCAGAGGTAATTGATGTATTAAAACTTGCCCCAGTTATCATCATTTCAAAGATTTTCTAAGAGAGACATTAAATTATTTCCACATGTAAAATTAAATGTTGAATGTCATTTCAATAATGGTTACATGACTTGGTTGCATAAGAGGTGCATTCTGAAGGTCTGTTGAATTGTAAAGTATGTGCTGGAATAAAATGTAGGGACTTTTCTGTAATTGCAAAGTTGATCTTCCATCTTTGTGAATAGCCAGAAATTTGACAGGGCGAATCGGTATGGGAGTGACATGGAAATTCATACAAAAAAGGCAGTCCGAACATAATCATTACAGTACGAGTGATGCTTGAAACAAGTTGAGACTGGCAATGGAAGTATTAAAGACAGGAACAGTGTGTGCAGGGTTGCCAACTTGTCATAGTAAATTTTGCAACATTTAGTAGTACTTTTGTTTGAATGTTATAGAAAAAATCCTTTTTCATTTTTGTGTTTTTCATGTTAGTTATATTGTATATTTATGTTTTGCTGAGTAGATGTAATTAAATTGATGGTGGATCTAGTTATAAATATTATCCAGACATGTATACACATTCATCTAGTCTACAGATTACTCTTATAGTTATTTCAGTTGCGTTAGAGACTTTGTTGGAAGATTCTGATTTAAAGATTGATAATTTATGATGTGGCTTGTGAATAGAATGTGACAGCGTGAATGTATGGTAAAGTGCGTGTCTCTCCCACAGATAAGTTTATCTAATCTAACTTAACAAACCAAATCAGAAACCTAATCAGGAAGGAACACTGTGTGATGAAACATTGTCCTATTAGATGGCGTAGTGGGTGAACCTAAATCATATATTGCACTTGTACAGTAAACTCCTGATTATCTATCACCACCTAGTTTGGTTTGCATTTTTCACTAATTCCCTGGTAGTAGAACCCATAGGCCCAACACCGACAACACCAAAGCTCACCACCAGACATGATCCTGAGTTAACTCCATCTATTTACCATATTCTCAAGTCCTTTAAATGTTGCTTGGTTCACAAATCCATATAGTCCATCCAATTCTGAGGCTTTGTTGTTGTTGTTTAAAAAGCAAAGATTATTTAAGGCACAAAATAAGAATATATTCTTGTACATTATTACAACCAGATAGAGGCATAAATGGATAGGGAGATGTTAAAAATTGTATGGCCCTAAGATGGTGCTAGTGTCAATCCCACCTCACAAGTTTGGTCCATGTTTGTGTTTTGAATTGTAGAAAATTTAAAATTGCGATTTTGGAGTAGACCGCAATGGCGTAACGCCCATACCAAATGTTATCCAAAATTATCGGTTTCCGAAGTTAAATCTTATGGATGGACAGACTTGGTCAGCCCGGCACGAGTTCATTTTGTGCACATTCTGCAAGGAATGCATAATAAGATATTACTGCGAAGATAGTTTATTTAATGCAAAATAATTTATGAATGCTTATTCATTTGTTTTCAGTATGAGGACCACGATGAAGTTGTTCTGTGGATGAACACCGTTGGTCCATATCATAATCGACAAGAAACATATGCTTACTTTTCCCTGCCATTTTGCATGGGGACAAAGGAGAGCATCAGTCATTATCATGAAACTCTCAGTGAGGCTCTTCAAGGAGTGGAGCTTGAATTCAGCGGCTTAGATATTGAATTCAAAGGTTCTAGAAATTTAATTTTTTAATATTGATTCATCCTTTGTGTGTACACTGTGCAACAAAAATCAAGCTCTTGAAATTTTGTAAGTCCCATACCAGAAGTGATGTAAGTGTACAGCCTGCATCATAATTCCATTCATTCGTAATTTCCACGTATGTGGCTCTTGTATTCCTTCTGCTAACTGCAGTGATTTATGTGTGGTAAACAAAGACATTAGTATGTCTGCCTAATTTAAAACAAAACTTGAAACGATGTTAATGACTTTTCTGAGTTCTCTGAATGTAAAACAGAGTTGAAAGCTTTTCTTTGGTTTATATGGTAGGAGACTGGCGTTGCTGTGAACATTATGTTTGCATGTTCAAATTCTGGTGTCTACTGCATTTTTTCCTTCCTCCCCGTGACGTATTGCTCATCGACATTCTGATTTAAAGGTTCCATGTTCGAATCTGACCAGACTGTTTTATTTGCAAAGAATCCCTTCCCCCCCCCCACCACAAAGCATACTAATGATTAAAGTATTAATTACTTAAAGGAATGTTTTAAGGGCCTGGCATCTTTAATCGGATGTCCGGAATTTTTGACCTTGAATCGTGGATCTCATTATTCTTGGCGTGGATTTAGAATTTCATGCCAGTTCTACTTATGCCTCAAGACGTTAATCAAACAATTCAGGATAGAATGGTGATTCGTCATTGTTTAGAGGTATTCGGACCACTGTTTCATGGGAACGCTTGACAGAATGTGCAGTGTCCGCAGAGCTCTTTGTCTGTCTGTTGCCTGTAAAATGGCTGCAGTATCTGCCTTACATGCATCTCAGAATTTTTTAACTTCCCTTCTGTTAATACCTGATGCTGACACTTCGGTTTCTTGTCATATAAAACGTAATGTTCTACTGTAACTTATCTGTGCTGTACACAGAGTGAATCATGCGTGACACCGAGTCACATGAATATTGCCACTTCCTCTTATCACCTCTACTGGCACTTCAAGGTAACTCCCTGTTCCACCTGATTAAGTAGTAAAAGTGGCAGCTGATTCGGGGATCGTAGTCGGTCGCTTTATATCAAATCAGCATGCCGAAATACCATTTTTAACTTTCCGTCTTTGATCGCAATGAAATTTGACTCATAAATAATCACTAATTTTGTTGTAAATTTGGTTCTACCTGACATAAAATGCTGAACTTTGGCTCAGTTTAAAGCCTGTATAATAAGCTTTAAAAGAATCTACCATTCCACTGCATTAATACAAAAGAACAGTTCAAGGTCATTGAAAATACTTCTTGGCCTAGAATTTTAAATGCCTAGTATGTCAGGCAGAATCAGATTTGTGAAGATTTATGAAACATTTTTCCCAACTCCGTATCTACTGAAATAATTGACATAGAACAGTGAAAGTTTGCACATATTCATTTCTAGTGACCCAAATTTCATTAAAATTATAATAGATGAGGTTGTGAGCTATGTGAATTACAGCGTATTTATCAAAAACATTTAAACGCACCAACTCCGTAGTAGCAGAAGCCACACAGAAGGATCTTAGGGAGGTGGGCGGTGATGATGGTAATACATTTAAAGCTCTGAAATATAATGAACATTTGACTTTAAGTGCGTAATTTCAAGTGTTAAATGTTGAGTGTAAAGCAGCCAGAGTATGATTCTGGCCACTTACTTCCTTGTGCTGAGATTAAGAATGCACGGAACTATATCCACCCCCTCCTTTCACCGTCATATAGCATTTTATTAAGAATGAAAGAAGCTTACGTTCATCTTGTGGTGAGGCCATAATAGGCCCCTTTGTTCAACTTGGTCCAGCATTTTAAAAATCACATTCCAGTCTTTAAAAGTAAAATAGAATAAATTGTGTAGGTCAAAGCGTGTCGTGCTAAAATAATGCATTAAAATGGAATTACAGGTTTCAGTGAACTAAACACAGTTTCATGTCTTCATGTTCTGTCATTGTAGGTAGCGAATATTCTGTATTAATTTTCTATTTCAGCTGAAATATCAAACACTCCATACTGTGAAATACAGCTCACGGACGAGAAACAAAAGGCCTTCACGTATGCCGTAAAAAATCATTACTGGTATCAGATGTACTTGGATGATCTTCCTGTCTGGGGTAAGTTGTTCGTTCTCTAGGTGGCTATACTGAAATGAAGATCGGTGTACTCCATTTATGTAATGGATACTCTGGGGTCTGCAGTGGCCGCGCAGCCTTCTGCCGCTTGATCGCTGGGACCGTGGGTTCGAATCCCACTCAAGCCATGGATGTTTGTCCGCATTTTCTGTCCTGTGTACAGGTAGAGGCCTTGCGAAGGGCCGATCCCTCGTCCAAGGCGTCCTACCGAATGTCTATAGATCGTGCCAAGGAAAAGTTGGGAACCGCAGTGCTCAGGCACTTGAAGAACGGGTCGTTCCCAGTATCCCAATGGATACTCTGACAGGGTTTCATATTTAGTATTTTTATCAAATTATTCTTATCTTTTCTAGGAATTGTAGGTGAAATGGAAGAAGATGAAGGTATTTCTAATTACTACATCTGGACCCACAAAAAATTTGACATTGGATACAATGGGAAACAGATTGTTGATGTTAATCTGACGTCGGAAAACAAAGTGAAACTGAAACTTAATGCAAAAATACCTTTCACGTATGAAGTGAATTGGAAGAAGTCCAGCGTTAAGTTCGAAGACCGATTTGACAAATATTTGGATCCAAACTTCTTTCAGCATCGAGTAAGTACATTTTATGGGGCTGTTTTATATATTTAGTTCATTGACTACGTGGTGATTGTTTTCGTGCGCAACGGACTCAAAAATCTAGATTTATGTTCTAAATATTCTTATACTCAAAACTTTATCGAATTGTTTAAAATAGATTTGTCAGAATGTGTACAATCTTACAATTTAGACCTTGTTAAGAGCTGTAATTTCTTAATGCATTATATTATTGTTTAAAATTGTATTTAAATGCTTTTTGAGCTTATCTATTAAACGTGCTTGTTCATTATATATACTGTTCCTTTGCCCTTCGTACCCCTGTGGAATAGTTGTTTCTTCCATATTTATTATTCTTTCTTGTCTCTGTAACCCTCATGCTCTTGTCTGACTACCGTGTTTCCTGTTTGGCATCTGACTTCAGTTGAAAAAATGTATACACACACATTCAGTCTCGCGCACATTTACGTGTGCGTGTGGTCTTTGTTATTGAAGAAGGGCACAAAATAAAGGGAATGAGCTCAAAAGTTGACTTTAGTGTGTACAATTCAGAGAATACGTAAAATAAATTCACATGAAATGACCTAATGGCTCTCCGGTCCGTATTCGGTCCATGGCCTCCT
This sequence comes from Zootermopsis nevadensis, assembly GCF_000696155.1. The sequence goes on from NW_019060416.1 coordinate 393,704, forward strand.
CAATTCTCCTCTTCCATTCGGTCCTCTGTTAGGTCCATCTGTCCGAGGCTTTGATTGAGGTTTCGAAACATCTTCCTTTTTACGGTGGAAGGTTGTTAGCCTTGCGACCAGCCCCCGACCTGGAGGACCAGGGTACCTGTCTTAGTCTGACCTCTCCCCCTCGACCAATCTGGCTAGGGAGGCCCTACCAGTAGCTCTTGGGGTCACTGAGGTACTCAAGCCCCGCCACCACGACAAGGTGCAGGTACCATTAAGTGGGGGTGTCATCAACTACTACTGTACTGTGTAAATTTTCTATTACAGATTCATTGGTTTAGCATTTTCAATAGTTTTATGATGGTGATCTTCTTGGTTGGCCTCGTATCTATGATTCTCATGCGAACGCTGAGAAAAGACTATGCGCGTTACAGCAAGGATGAAGAATTGGATGACATGGTACGTTTGAAAAAATTAGAAAGGTATCTTTCATCTTCTGTGCGTAACTTTAAGATATGTGTTACAGTTATGTGATGTAGAACTGCAGTGCGTAGTAGTAGTTCTGGAACTGTTAAATTTAGATTTATTTAAATTATGAGCCATGATAGCTTGGTCAAGTAGTGATAGTTTTCACTCGGCAGAACACATGGGGTCCCGGGTTCGATTCCCGGCGGTGCTCAGCTTGTGTCGGGCAAGGCCGTGGTCCAGGCATCACAGAGTTTTCCTCCGGGGTTTCCCCTTTTCTTAGTGTGTATAAAGAATGATTATTGCAGAAGTTAGCGTGCAGGTAAATGGGCTTGTTCTCAATAACGGAGGGTTTTTTTTGAGTTGCAAGCTTAAAAAATGGAACTGTGAATCAGTAATTGATTATAAATTATCGATGATAATAAATTTGAATTATTTATTATGGAAGACCAGAACGCTAGACATTGGAAAGAAAAGGATTAATTTGTAAACAGTGTACTTAGTTGCACGCGTTTTGCTTGGAGGTTCGTGGGTAGCAGAATGCGGGTTGACTGTCCGCGCTGCACCTCGCAGGCAGTGTGCTAGGTGCAGTGCGTGCAAGCAGGAATATCTTCCTTCTTTATCCGTCTAAGTGTTAATTTCCTTTTAAATGATCAGCCTTTTTTGAAATCGGATGTATTTATGATGTGTCGTTGCAGGAACGAGACCTCGGCGACGAGTACGGCTGGAAGCAGGTACACGGCGATGTTTTCCGTCCTGCTTCACATTCAATGATGTTCTCAGCCTTGGTAGGAGCTGGCTACCAGGTCACTGTGGTTGTACTCAGTGTTATCATCTTTGCTATCCTCGGAGAGCTTTACACAGAGTGGGTATTGGTTCGTGGTTGTCAATACAAACGAGGGTATTTCGTAAGACGTTGATTCCTCAGACGCTACTAGACGTGTCGCGGGACGGTAAATGGAAATTTTAACAAAGCCTGCGAGATATGCCGTCTGTTATGTTAGATTTGAGGTTTTCCTAACAGCGGAGATGTCAGTAGTCGTCTAATGTAAAAATTGTTATCGATTGTTATTTACCAACATTACTTTCCAATGAAGGGTTGAGAATATATTTTTTGCTGTTTATACCTTTCTGCGATTTATGCATTTTTTTAATTGATCGCTAGTAAAGCGTAATAAGAGGTTTGCCTTTTTTGTCGAACTTGTGATAAACTCAAGTGTAGGAGACTTAAATACGATTTGTTAAAAGCATTTTTACCTTAGAAATTCATTGACAATGTCTGTAGTCTGTCCAAAATTGTAGTAGTTGCAACTCTAGTTGATACGTCCTGTTCATTTTGCAGTTCCTTAACCATCCGTCAAATTAAGACTCCATCCGAGGAGTTGAAATATTATGGATGACTCAGTAAACAAATTATTAAATTATGTTGAATGTACGTAAATTACAGTAACGAGTTCAATTTATGAAACGATGTGCCGTTCACAATTCTCTAATTATTATTACAGGCGGGGTTCACTGTTGAGTACCGCCATCTTTGTGTATGCTGCCACATCGCCAGTGAATGGGTACTTTGGCGGAAGCCTCTACGCTCGTATGGGCGGAAAGATATGGATAC
>NW_019060416.1:395796-427820 GCF_000696155.1 Zootermopsis nevadensis
CGGCACGGCCTTCTTCATTAATTTTATAGCTATATATTATCATGCGTCTCGTGCCATTCCTTTCGGAACCATGGTAAGCTTTAGCGCTGGTCTGACGTGTTGTGGTGTTACTGGAGTTAAACGAAAGTTGCTGATTTTGTGAAATCAGTGAATGATTGTTCTGTTGATGATGTAATATTCACTCTATTTGCAATTATAAAATTATGATTTATTTCCTAAATGCCAGTTTATGAAAAACCTCGTCTAACCCTTTCAAATACAATATATATAGTATTGAGAAGGGTTTAGTGCTGTGAGTCGTTACCGAAGCCTTTGTTCTGTGATGACAGGTTGCCGTAACATGCATTTGCATCTTCGTGATACTTCCGCTGACGCTCGTGGGCACGGTGCTTGGACGCAACCTGGCAGGACAACCCGACTTCCCTTGCCGTATCAACGCGGTGCCACGTCCAATACCAGAGAAGAAGTGGTTCATGGAGCCGGCAGTAATTGTCGTTCTCGGGGGAGTCTTGCCATTCGGCTCAATCTTCATAGAAATGTAAACAAATGAATCTCAATTTTTTTCATGTACTTGTATTAGCGGGTAGATTCGTGGGAGCGTACGAAGTATCCGACAGTGTCGCTAGCTGCGTGTTCTTTATTGAAGGTATTCAAGGTGAGAGTTGTTGGACACACTAGGTTCTTTTGAAACGCTGATCGGTTTTGGTCAGATTATGTGGTACAACATCTCGGAAGACGGCCATCTTCAAAATATTCAAATTTTTATTGCTTATGGGACTTCATTTCTATTGTGACTTGCATTTTAACTGAATGTATATTTTCCACATTAAAATACGTACAAAGCGTACTTTATCAGTCGAGGATTTGCATATACATACCAGGAAGTAATTTCTTGTTGTTGGGGCTCTTGCGCAGGCCAGAGGTGAGGGTAAACTGATTTTCAGCAAGAAGTAATGTTGTGGACTTCTGTATGGAAGGTACCCAGTTTGAATCTCTGCTAACCTGAGTGACATTTTTTGCTGTTAACTGTTGTGGCCCCCCCCCCTCCCAGAGAATAGTTTTACAAAACAATTTTCTTCTTTTGTGGGTGTGTTTTTTGTGCCACTAATGTATGCAGAGAACGCCCGGCAGGACTTCCGACATTTGTCTCTTGCATCTTTCAGCCGGCCGCTAAGAGTCGGGCTATCCCCAGGACTTCCCCTGTGGGCTTAGTGAACTTCAGAAATCCTGGGTTTGACACAGTAGGTCTCTTTTCCCCAAGGTCATTGGTCCTTCAGGCTTGTCTCCCTTTGCGACCTTGTAGCTTTGCCCCTGTTTGGCAGTTTTGTATGAAAAGTAGACTTACGTGGACGGATGATGCGTACAGTCTGTGTTTTTTACTTGCAGGTATTTTATATTTACGTCTTTCTGGGCGTATAAGATCTACTACGTGTACGGCTTCATGCTGCTGGTGTTTATCATCTTGATGATCGTGACCGTGTGCGTCACTATCGTCTGCACGTACTTTCTTCTAAATGCCGAAGACTACCGATGGCAAGTATTCTTGTACGTCCTGATGTTGAGAAGGCGGATTTTAATTACCTTCCGTATTTACTCGTGCTTTAACATAGGTTATTTCTTCCAAAAATTGTTCTCATATGAAACATATTTAAAGGGCTGGATTGGCTCCTCCCCTCTTGTCAATAGATTGCTGCTGTCAGATGCAATTTAAAAGCTTTTTTTTTTCCCCCAGAAGAATGCAGTTTGATTTAAATTGTGTTACGAGGAAAGAAAGATGTTCGCAGTAATGAGGATGCAAACGTGTTTACATACGTTTGTTTTATAATATATGAGAAATTTTGAATTGATTTTTATGTTTATTTCAGGCAATGGACAAGCTTTCTGGCTGCGGCTTCAACCTCTGGCTACGTGTATTTGTATTCCTTTTACTATTTCTTCTTCAAGACCAAGTAAGTTTATCAGATAATTTCACGTCACATGAATTAACAAACTGGCATATCGCGTATGACGTGCCTAATTCCCATTTGAAAGTTTGAAGTTCCGCCTTTCCTCTCCGTTCTGCACCCGATCCAGAGGTTTTTCTTTGATCGTGCCATGTCTGTGTCTTTCAGGATGTACGGCCTGTTCCAAACGGCTTTCTATTTCGGCTACATGGCTTCATTCAGCCTGGCGCTTGGGATCATGTGCGGAACGGTCGGTTACGTGGGAACGAGCGTTTTCGTGAGGAAGATCTACTCCACGGTGAAAATAGACTAGGCTGAAAAATGAATAAATAATTGTTTATAATGATGTAACATCTCGTACTGACTTGACGTTAGCTGCGTGTGTTTGGGTTTTTTCAACATTGTGATGACTGTGTGAGGTAACGAGTATTATTTTGTGTGCAGAAGGGAAGAGAAACAGAGATGAGACTCGTGTCGCGTTAAAGGGCGAGGGGGTCGTGTCCCAGATTTTCGCTGGGAGATCTTCTCGCGTTACTCTCTCGTAAGATAAAATTCCAAAGACGCGCGCGATTCCTCTCATAGAAGAAAGTAGGGAGAGGACCGCCACCTTCAGGCGCTGCACGGATGCCCCGAACTAGGAATTTGAAATATTGTTAATGTTACTGACGTACGGCCGGATTCATGATTAACAGACTTTCTCAAACTCCGGTTTCTGTAATGTACATACTTCACCCGGTGCGCCGTCTTGAAACCCGGTCAGATGCGGAAAATATCCGATTGTGTGCCGTGTGAAATAATTTACCTGCCGCAGGAACAGTGAACGTTGACTCCATTTTTATTTTGGAAATAAATACAATTAATTGTGAATAGAACTGGTGTTTTTCATAGTCGTATTGTAAGACGGCAATAAGAGAGAAATTGCTTTGTTAAATGAAGATATATTCCTGACTGGTTCGTAACTTATTTCTGAAATCTTCTCCGTTCTCGATTTGCTCGGTGTTTCGCGATCTTTGGACGACGATCCGTATCATAAAATTATTTTTAAGAAAGGAGGCAGTAATTGTAGTGTCTTTATGTCGTGTGTCCAGAAATTACAATTTTTTTTCTTTTCAGTCTATTCCTGGTCATTACAGATTTTTAATTAAATAAACTTGAAGGAAACCATTTTCTGGTTTAATGATATATTATTATTATTATTATTGTCCTGTGAATAAAAGACTAAAAGGACATTTAGCGATATTTATGGACCAAACCGTGTCTGCTAATATGGAATTTGCATTGAATTTTCCACCAGGACATTAATTCAGTATCAGGTTTGTAATTTTATATTCTTAAAAGAAATGTATAAATTATTTGGTTTACTAACGGACCGCGTATTCCAACTGACTGATGATGAATAACAGGACTTTCTCTTAACTCTTAGAAAAGTGTCCCTTAGAATACTGGACAGTGCCTCGAGAACGTCGGAACGTATTCCTTAGTCTGAAAGTAACAAAGCTGCGTCTATTCTTTTTTTTTTTTTTTTTTGTGAAGTGCTGTTTTGGCTTAGTGTGTCTTTTTATGCATTTCTTTTGTTAAGTTAGTCGATGAACAGAAATGTACACCTGGAAGTGATCTAGCAAATATATTTCATTGCATGATTAATTTAAACGTGTTTCTAGTAAGACGTGCGTTTTTTTTACCGATGATTGGAGGATTTTATTTGAAATTCCCCCGAGCCGAAGAAGGGTGTACTTGGTGTTTTGAAAGTTGGTACCTTTTTCACAAAGCAGCGAGGGGGAAGCCAGACAGAATTATCAGTATCTCGGATCGCTCCGTTATGGATTGTATTTGGTCCTTAACAAGGCAGGTAGGCAGACTTTTTATTTATGATAAATGTTTTTATTACAGCCGTCGTTTCTACAGGGTTCTTCCTCGTCCACTTTACACAGGTTAAAGTTGGCAATTGTGGAGGCTGGCCATAGGTGCTTTCAGATCACGTATCAAGTACAGATCCAGTGAAAATTTTTATTAAAATGTATCGGAAAGCGTCTTTTATCCCTTCCTTACTACAGACCTAGGAATCCGTAGCTCAGTAATGAAACCTTTTTAGGCACGCATTGACCTAGAGTTTCTGACTCGCTGTGGTGTTCCCAGACTAGCTCTGGGGCCTGCCGAGCCTCTTGTTCAATGGCTACTGGGGTCCTTTCCCCCAGGGATAAAGCATGGCGGGGGCATGACTTTGAACGCTCGCCTCCACCTAATGCCGAGGTTAAGAGTGAGTAGGAGCTATACCGTCTCTCCCCTCAAGCGCCTACATGGCGTATAGTGGGACAGCTTTACTTTTTAATTTAGTAGACAAATTCTTCAATTAAACTGGACATTTTTCCTTCGTCTATCAGTCAAATTTATACGACGTTTCGGAAACTGAACTTTATTTCTTCCTTAGATAAAAATAATACAGTCTAATCAGTTGTATCCACTGGGACAAGTTAATCTGGTTACTTAACATTTTCCATTGCACCCAGTTAATTAGATATCTGAGAATGGAAGCACAACCAGCTTTCGAAACGCCGTTTGTTTTCAATGTACCACCAACGTATGGTGTTCCCATCCAATTGGAGTAAAAGAAGGTATTTGTTTTATTGAACATTCTGTATGCATAGTTCTGTATTAATGTCATAGTATAAATAGAAAAAAGGTATAGAAATCGTGAATGTTTTTTACATTGAAAGGACAACCATGTTTTTTTAGCATTTAAGACATGGAGTTCTGGAGCTGTATACTGTATTCACATATCCCAAGTCTAGAATGTTTTCTTGCGTTTAGTTTCAATGCTATGGGATAGTTAATATATAAAAATGTGTTATAATAGAAAAATGAGATATTTATTTATGACTCGTACTTTATTTAATACACTCATTTCGACGTTTTCGTTTTATTTTGCCTGGATATTATCCATTGTTAAAATCATACCTTTAAAAAACCAAAAAGGTTGAGTTATTATTCGCAATTGTAAATCTTTTACATATTATTAATAATAGTGGCTATTACTTTTGGGGGAGGTCTTATTAGGGCATAATTGAGAACGGATTATGTTTGGAACTGTCAGACATAACCTCAAATATTTGTCCCGTTGCCATATTTGTAATTGTCGACGTAGTGTATCTGCCATGTTTTTGTTACCGATTGGGAAACTGGTTGGGATGGCTTCCAATGGCATAAAGTTCCTTCATAATTTTGTGAGAATCTGTAAGTTGGTTCGAAGGTTGAAAGTGTTTTCGCCAGAATTAACACAACCCACATTAGAATCAACGTGTCACTTGAGCCAAGACAGACCCAGTAACATGCTGTTTAGGATGTGTGATAATTATTTATGAATGGTGTTTTGGTGTTCGTATAAAGTGTGTTCAGTCGGTGCAAATAACATTCATTTAGCAATGTTCTCTGAAAGAGGTTTGCGGATCAGGAATTGAGGATGTGTTGCCGTAGTGGAACGTGACGGTCAGTGACTGTAATTAATGTATGGTATATGGGAACAAGTAAGCCGTTTTCTTTTCCAAGGGTTTAGTGAACGGCAGAGAGAGAAGTTATAAATGGAATAATAATCCTAATAAAAAAAAAGACGAGGTTCCCATATACTAACAGCACTCACAGACCGTGACGTGTGAACATTCTGCAGGGTCATTTCAAGTCACCCATCTGTCGTCATGAGCGAAGCCCGCTATCCCTGCATCCCGTTTGCTTTGTTGTATCCATCCGCCTTTCAAACCATGACTTATTGCAGTAAATGCATTATTCAGTTAAAAAAGTTATCATCTCTTCATATTTCCCCCTCGTCATAATGTCTGTATACGCTTGTAGGGTACGTCAGAATATGATTGCGGACTCTGGACTCCGGCATTATATCGAGTAAAGCGATCAGAACCCCCAAGGAGGATAGTACATTGTATAAAACATTAATTTATCCTGTTGTGTTACCACCATCGACACTTCAGCCCTGAAGATGGAGACGGTATGTTTCTCCGAAACGTTGGCATCTACCGACGAGTGTCCACGGCGAAAAAATCCGGAAGAATAGAATCTTTGTCCTCACCATCGTGGAAACCTAGAATTTCATAGAGTTATCAGGTTTACAGATATAACCATTTTCAGAACCACTTTGTATCCACCCACAAATTCACACGTATATCTGGCGGACTTAGGACACAGGTAGCTGAACTCCAGTATAGAAGTTATCCTTGAGAAGCTGCAGAACTATTTAGGAAATGTTCTGTTTTTGTAACACCAGAATTCTTAGCACCGTAAAAATAATTCGGTCATTGGTCTTTACCACGGATCTGTTGGGAAGTTTGAAATGGGGTAACTAATTTTCTGCGTGTCCAACACTACTAAGATCAGACCTCGGTCTGTATTATTAACATTCTTTTTCACGATGTATTCCTAGAACATTATTTCTCAGTATAAATTTTGTATACGTTTCTTGTTACTGCTACATATTTAGTCCATCCTTAATTCAGCGCAATTAACAATATTAAGTGAATTTTAGACTTAATGCTGTTTGTAATTGTAATTTTGTGAGCATTTTGTAGTTGTAAATAAAATAAGTTTAATACGTTCTTTTTACAACATCGTATTTGTTTCTTAACCAGTTTTAATAATTACTAAAGCTGAGTGAGCAAGATGGGCAAACATGGTGGAATTAATAGGCGTACTACGAATTCGATTTAACTTTGACATTTAGAATAAAATATACCAATATTATAACTTGAAACATTTTGATAAAAGGTAACAGCTGCAGTTTGATCAGCTTTACATTAAATAAGAAATTACAATTTAATAATTACGAATCCAGTATATTTTAACAAATTTCAAAAAAAAAAATACTCATTTTTGAAAAGATTCGTACCCCAAATTGACTTCACTTTCCACTTATCTTAAGAGTTCTACAGATGACCTTTGCCTTTTAAAAAGGTCAGTTGAGTTTCCATTGCCTTAGACATGTATTCGTCTCAATTTGGCTTGTTTCGGAAGTCGGACATCTTCATTTTCACATAATTAAGAAAGCCCACGGTTACCAAAATCACCATTGAAGATACCCACTCAGGAAATAAACAGCAGTTTTTAACTTCGTGTGTTGGTCGTCCACGGCGAAAAAATCCGGAAGAATAGAATCTTTGTCCTCACCATCGTGGAAACCTAGAATTTCATAGAGTTATCAGGTTTACAGATATAACCATTTTCAGAACCACTTTGTATCCACCCACAAATTCACACGTATATCTGGCGGACTTAGGACACAGGTAGCTGAACTCCAGTATAGAAGTTATCCTTGAGAAGCTGCAGAACTATTTAGGAAATGTTCTGTTTTTGTAACACCAGAATTCTTAGCACCGTAAAAATAATTCGGTCATTGGTCTTTACCACGGATCTGTTGGGAAGTTTGAAATGGGGTAACTAATTTTCTGCGTGTCCAACACTACTAAGATCAGACCTCGGTCTGTATTATTAACATTCTTTTTCACGATGTATTCCTAGAACATTATTTCTCAGTATAAATTTTGTATACGTTTCTTGTTACTGCTACATATTTAGTCCATCCTTAATTCAGCGCAATTAACAATATTAAGTGAATTTTAGACTTAATGCTGTTTGTAATTGTAATTTTGTGAGCATTTTGTAGTTGTAAATAAAATAAGTTTAATACGTTCTTTTTACAACATCGTATTTGTTTCTTAACCAGTTTTAATAATTACTAAAGCTGAGTGAGCAAGATGGGCAAACATGGTGGAATTAATAGGCGTACTACGAATTCGATTTAACTTTGACATTTAGAATAAAATATACCAATATTATAACTTGAAACATTTTGATAAAAGGTAACAGCTGCAGTTTGATCAACTTTACATTAAATAAGAAATTACAATTTAATAATTACGAATCCAGTATATTTTAACAAATTTCAAAAAAAAAAATACTCATTTTTGAAAAGATTCGTACCCCAAATTGACTTCACTTTCCACTTATCTTAAGAGTTCTACAGATGACCTTTGCCTTTTAAAAAGGTCAGTTGAGTTTCCATTGCCTTAGACATGTATTCGTCTCAATTTGGCTTGTTTCGGAAGTCGGACATCTTCATTTTCACATAATTAAGAAAGCCCACGGTTACCAAAATCACCATTGAAGATACCCACTCAGGAAATAAACAGCAGTTTTTAACTTCGTGTGTTGGTCGCACTGAAAAGCTCCCACGATTTACGTGTTTTCGACTGGTCGTTCAAGGAGTCCTGCCAAATATATAAAAAGTTTTTAAAAGTTGACGTAAGATGTCTTAATAGAGGCCAAGGCTTAGAGTCGGTTACAGCGCCAGTTTAATATTAAACCGAGAGTCGCTTCGTTCTTTACCATATTTGCATTGTCTTTAAGCGTTCTTCATGCTTGGTCTCCCGTGTCCAGTGAATACTAAAGTTGTAGATGGACAAAGTTTAGAAAAGTAGTACCGTTAATTGTGGACATGCAAGTGAGAATAATCGGTAATGGTGTACGCCGGTAAACACATACGTGGAAAACAAGTCACTTATAATGACATGACAATTGAAGAGATTTCAGAACGTTGTCGTCTGTGTAATGGTTCCTGTGTATGTGTACAGTGTTCTGCCATTTCGCGTAACACGTATGTGTAGCTCATGTTGTATAGAAAATTAATACGATGGTACTTGAGGTTTGTGTGACCTGTAATACTACGCAATCCAGTCAAAGAAAGAATGTCATGTATGTGGGGTAATCGTGTATGAATGGCAATGGTTTGGCATGACAAGCAATTGTTTCTGAAAGACGCCGTTTATGTTACAACAGAATAATCCTTGTGTCTGGACATCGTGGGTTGGATGAGGATCTAGAGCTCCACATGTTTTATCCTTTCTAAATAAGGCACAGCAAACATGTAACATGCTTTCAGTAGAAACTACGTTTGAAATGAAATTTAAGTTAAATTAATTTACATAATTCTGTGGACCTAACAAGAACGGTTTATTTGGCTACATATTAAATAAATATTTATAATAGATGAAGAGAGAACGGATTTAAAACTCTCTGGATTTGTCACAGAATATTAAAGTATAGTCAATCCGACTTACGTCATAGGACGAGTAATTGTCATGCGCACATCTCTGTGAATGCCTGATTGGATCGTCAGGTCAGTCGACTGGTGCTGCTTACACCTACCGGCTTGTTTTGTGACTTTATGTGTTCATAACGGGATCAACACTTTCATTTTGAGGTTAATAACAGATAAAATCAGGTAAACAAAAATAATTATAACTACAAATACTAGATTAAGTTAGATACAAGATTAAATTAAAATATTAATTATGCTAGAGACAACCGTAATAAAACACGACCCAAAAACAATCATATTATTATATAAATTTCACATAATATAAACAAAGGGTTCACGTAAAGTAATGATAAGTTGCAAATAAATCTACCCATTACATACAGAAGGTAAATTATCACTTATTTGTTAACAATAGAAATTCATCGACAGAGTAAAAGGAGTGTGTAATTAAGTATCTTTTTAATGCTACCTTAAATTGCTCCTTATTTACAAGACTTGTGAGATTTGATGGTAGACTGTTGAAAATTTTGATCCCTGCATAATATGCACTCTTCTGAAAACATGAGAGGGTGGCAATTGGTCTATGAAGCTGATTTTTATTCCTTGTGTTGACAGGGTGTATAGCAGAATTAGTTTGAAAGAGTTCTTGGTTAACTACAATAAAGTTCATTAATGAGAATATGTATTCACAAGGTAGAGCTAAGATCTCTAATCTCTTAAATAGACTTCTACATTAATTTCTAGGTTTTACACCAGCCAATAATCTAATAATTTTCTTTTGTAAAGTGAATATTTCTTTGATGTTTGATGAATTTCCCCCAAAAATTATTCCATATTTCATTAAAGAGTGAAAATATGCAAAATATACTGATCTGAGTGTGTCAGTGTTGCTGACATGCAACATAGAACTTACTGCATGTAACATCCTCCACTTAACTTAGTTTTTCAATATTATTTGTCCAATTCAGGTGATTTTCAATTTGCAAAACCCAGGAACTTTGTATTTACTGACTCTTGTATAAATTTTCCATTATAACCAATACTTAAAGCACATTGTGGTGAGTTGTTTGTTATAAATTTTATTATATTTGTTTTATCTAGATTTAGGGCCAGCTTGTAAGCAGCAAACCATTTACTCGTATGAGACAGAACTATGTTTGATGTTGCACAGAAATCATCAAAATTTTTATTAGAAATTATGACACTTGTGTCAACAGCAAATATTATGGGTTGGAGGAAGGTCATTTATGTATATTATAAAAAGCAAGGGCCCTAAAAGTGACCCTTGGGGAACTCCATGTTTTATTGTTCCTCAGTTTGAGAAATTTTTTTGTTTATTTTTAAGAGCTTTTACTTCAACCTTTTGTTTACTATCTGTTAAATAGGATCTGAACCATTTCACTGCCATTCCTTGAATGCCATAAAAATGTAATTTATCCAAATTTTTTTTAATGATTTACACAGTCAAAAGCTTTCGCTATATCACAGAAAAATCCTCCAACATTCATTTTTTGGTTAATAGATTGCAGAACATTGTCTGTTAGTTTGAAAGCTACATTTTCAGTGGACACACCTTTCCTGAAGCCAAATTGTTCCGGGACCAATTAGTTTTTAGTATGCAAATGAAGAGAGGATATTTGGGCCTAGGAGAGAAGACGATGGGACATGGAGAAAACTGCATAATGAGAGCTTAAAAATCTGTACTCCTCTCCCAATATTGTCAGGGTGATTAAGTCGAGAAGAATGAGATGGGCTGGGCATGTAGCACGCATGGATGGGACAAGAGGTGTGCACCGGGAAGCCTGAGGGGGAGAGACCTCTGGGGAGACCTAGACGTAGATGGGAGGATAATCTCAGGCGGGATCTATGGGAGATAGGAGTTGAAGGAGACTGAATTTTGTTGGCCCAGGGCTTTGGTTAGTTCGGTGATGAACCTTCGGGTTCGGTAAGCCATCTAGTTAGTTAGTTAGTTAGTTAGACTCCAAAAAAGTCGAAGTTGTTTATGAATGCTGTTCCATCGTTTGTATAAAACGTGAAATCACCTAACGGAGAAATGTGCAACTAGCGTGAAGTCATATGTGGACATTCCTCCGGTTTAAACGTAGAAGTTCTTAATCGCTCGCTAACATTCCGGTTCCGTTACGCTGCATATCGTGAGTCTGTGCTGAGGTCCGCTACTGTCCAGCTCAACATCTGTCCTGTCCTCTGTAGCGGCTCATAACTGCCTTCTCATCGCGTAACTGCAATTCGGTGACTCATGTATGCAACGTGGACAATGCTTCAAAACGGTCGATCCACACACAAACTGTATTTTGCGGAAGACTGACTTAGCGGCCCTCAACATTTACTGATTCATGGACCAGCACAACAGCAGGTTCCCCTAAGTCCACGTTGCTCATTACAAGTAACTAACAGACTTCTTGAGCATTACCCCGTCTTCGATGAGTCCCTATGTCCGGTCAGGACGGAGGACGGAGACAGATTTTAGTCTCCGAAACGTCGTTTTTAATCAAAATGACGGTAGGCAGTGTCCAAGAGGTCTGTTATTGTTATTGTAACACGCAGACCTCCGGATTTAGTACAAGTAAACAGTCTGGCTTTGTCTAGACATGTCTGTCTACAATTAACACCTTCATTTGTTATTAAAATCGAAAATATATAAAAATAACCAGATTGGAGGGAAGTAACTTAAGTAGGAACGCTTACTGCTATGGAATGTACGTGTTTCCTAAATTCGTTCCATGTTATTTTCCGTAACTCATTGACCTTGGTGTTTATTTCTTGCAGGTTTGAGGTCGTGTGGGACATTGTTAACGCGACACTGACGTGTTTTGAACGCATAGATTTTCAACAGTGATCAGAGTAGTGAAATACAGTGGGAAAGTTGTTTTTATTCAACAATGAGAATCTTCAGTCGCCTTTCTTCTTAATATCGATTGTCTCGATACGTGTAAGGTGCTGTGACGAGCTGCCTACATCGACTCACCTCTCCACTGCGCAGGTCAGTTGCGTCACCTCTCCACTGCGCAGGTCAGTTGCGATTATATCTTATATTCGTAGTCGCTTACGTGTTTGGGTTGAGTGAAATTGTAGTCTGTTCGTTTTAGTCCAGGATTTGCTGCTCGATGAGTAAGCAAAGTGAATCAGATTATCACATTTTGGTGCGTGGGGTGACAGTAAACAAACTTCCATTGCTTTCTTCCGCCCATTAAAGAGGACAAGTCTGTCAATAATGTTTGACTCGCCTACACGTCCAAATACAAGCTTCTGTCTGCCTGTGTGCTCAACAAACACTGACAGCCAATTGGCTGTTAATTAACAGACTCATGGGAACTTTTCTGACCTCTGGTCAGCTCACTTTCTGAACAGGGTGTGGCCTTTGTATCGGAAGTACCAAAGTGTGTTCTACCTTAATGGACGATGCATTCATCTATTAAGCGACGTTTTATCAACTACATTCGTATGACGTAGCACTGAAAGAGAATTTGTATCAGATATTAGGAACTTTTTATTCCGCGTGAGACAGATTAGAAAACAGAAAAGACTTTAAACATTGAGGAAGTTAAATTATACCTGACGGTTTATTAGTCATCTTCGATAAATCTAAAGAAAAATATAAAAATAACGAGAAAGCCGTGTTATTTTATATTACGAATAATCTCTTATAAGAAGTTGCATATTTTTTTGAAAATCTATTAGCACACCTCAGCATTTTACACGGCTGCCATGTTGGTTTACTTGTTGATAGGAAATTGAAATTTCTGATCCTTGAAGAAGCATAAGGGCGCTGTACTCTCTTACCGTCCACATTTTTCATGATCGAAACTGGTGAGATGGTCGATAGCCGGGATCGATCCCCGTCAGCGACGGGAACTCCGTTTCGTAAGTCTGTAAGGATTTCTATTTCCTCGTGGGTCATTTCTGAAAATATTCTTTGGCGTAGGATTTCCGCCCATTTATTTCCACAATATGAAGATGTCTATAATATTATTAAAGTTTTCATGTAATAATATTTTATATGAATTAGTGTCTCGTCATGTAATGTGAAATGCTTAAATGAGAAATTACACCAACGAATAAACGAACTAAAGACGTATTAAAATGACAAAGAAGTAATTTAATATAACAATTATTAAGCGGATGGATAATTTAATTAATATACACGTCAATAAATTTATAAATGTGCTACAAATTAATAAAAAAATAAATTGAGTAAATGAAAATAAATTAAATTTTGATTAAATTAAGAAATAGAAAAGTTACATAAATACAGAAACAAGGTCGAAAGTGAAATTGCACCCCTCACGCGTGAGGTGATATGACCCCTGGAGAAGGAAACCTTCTACAGGGCGGCTGGTAGTTGGTCTATACCAGTGGTATTCAACCTGGGGTACCCGAAGACATCTCAGGGGGTACGTGAAATTTAAAAAAATATATTATTTTATGATAAACACTGAAAAATCAGTAATGTAATTTATTTTATTTATTTTAGATGTAGATTATATACTACGCATAACTTGAATTATACACCAACAACTTTGGGGGGTACAAAGTTGAAGAGAAATTATATCTGGGGGTACGCGAACATAAAAGGTTGAATACCACTGGTCTTTAGGTTACTTCTGACTGTAAGAGAGTCCACGCCAGCCTCAAAGTTTACCCCACCGTACTATCCGAACTTGACCGTCCAACTTTCATTACACTTCTCAAGCATTTATATATTTAAAATCGGCCACGACCGTTTCCTTCCCCGTCACCTATGACTGACCATTCAGTCGTACCTCATTCGGCGTTTGGCTAATGGCCACAACGTCGTAAAGTAACCGAAACGTCAAAGGGTCTCGGCCCACCTGTAGATAAACATTGCCCTATCCCATCGTAGCAACTGTTAACGATGCGCGC
Source organism: Zootermopsis nevadensis (assembly GCF_000696155.1). The sequence continues at coordinate 409,738 of NW_019060416.1, forward strand.
GTTGATTTGTGGGTAACGCTGAGGTACTGATAGGTATACGACGAAAGGAAGTTGTAGTCTGAGGGAAAAGAAGGGAATTTTAGCGTGGCACATGACAACGGCTGCCTGGTTTAATGCGCCATTATGTCAAACATCATGCAGAACGTGCTAAATTGGGTCCGAAACGGCTTCTTTCCCCCAATTAACTGCGCCATATTGTGTGGGCTGGCTCGTAACAGTTGGGGGCTACATGATACAGCTATCGTCAATACCGACTCATAACTCGTGACTCCCAGGTGACGTTAAATTGGCAGCCTGATTTACCGACAGTCGACACACTCGCAAATTACAAGAACGGACGCCCGCCCGCCGACAGTCATTTCCGAAATGCGTTCTTTGTTACATAGGCACAAAGCCATTGTTACAAAATCTGCCCAGAGTCAAGATAGGATCCTTGTGTTTCGTCTTATATTCCGAGACGTCGAATTTTAAGATTTAAACGTTGGTTAATTGAAATATTACGTAAAAACTTCCCCGGAATATTGGTACATTCTGTGAAGATTCATTGCTTTCAATAGCATAGGATGTTAAATCCGGGAATCAAGGGAATAAATAATGTTTTAAACTACATCATCAACTCTTTATATTATCTGTTAAGTGTTCTTTACGTTGTAGCGTAACCTTCCATGTCTATCGCGTTTATCCTAGGAGGTCATTGTTGAGAGACATATTTTAAGCAAGGCCATTGTTGGAAGGCGCATCGGATCACAAAAGTGGAACAATGCTATACAACAATGTTAGCCGAACACGTTATAATCTAATATATATGGTATTCAAATTTGGGACGTTCTGTAATAGATAGCCTGAGTGTACTAGGGATACATAACCTTACATTTCCGTCACAATATAGAAATTACTTTCGACTGTGTTTTGTGAGAAAGTATAATTTGATTGAAGGCCGTGTTATTGTTAATGGCTTAGAGTCCACGCCAGTTTGTGGCTTATTTGTTCTGTATCCTTGCTCTGAATGTAATGTGGACTGTTTTTGTCGAGAAAGTTTCACTAAACATCTGTTTCCAACTTCGTAATAATATTAACGTGAAACCCGTATTTTTGCTCTCACGAATTCGCCACTGACGTGTGACGAAATTGAATGGCATTCTGTAGTTTCTGAACTTTTAGGTCAGAAAGAAAACCCATCTTTACTGTTTGATCTCAGTTGAACTACGTGCACTTATAAACCATTTTTAAGTGGTTTGGTACTGTCATGCGTTACTTAACGCAGAGACAAATTTGTTTCTGGACTTTTTCTGACACACGACCAGCTCAACTACAGAATGTAAAGACACTTCCACTCATACACACTCATATTTCGGTGCGTATTAACCATTTAAAACCGAAGCTCGTAAAACCCATCTTTACTGTTTGATCTCAGTTGAACTACGTGCACTTATAAACCATTTTTAAGTGGTTTGGTACTGTCATGCGTTACTTAACGCAGAGACAAATTTGTTTCTGGACTTTTTCTGACACACGACCAGCTCAACTACAGAATGTAAAGACACTTCCACTCATACACACTCATATTTCGGTGCGTATTAACCATTTAAAACCGAAGCTCGTCTAAAAAAGAGTTAGGAATTTAGTCTGTACCTCAAAGAAAACACACCACACGTAACCATTACAAAGATCGACTGGTTAAAGCTGTTTAAGGAGATAATCCTTTTTGCAGTGATAATTATGAGATGTCAAAACATACAAAATACATATTTTTACCACCGGGTTTTAAGTGATTAAAGGAATAGCTTGACTTTTATAGATTTACGTTCTCGTAGTCGAGTTCTCCAGCAGTACGGACTGCTTTATTTCCTCGCCACGTGACCGCCACACGTCACCAATTAGGCTCCCCCCCACCCCACAGATCCCTTGCCATGTGCGACCACATGTTCTCCGTGAGGGAAGCCCCCCTGAATCCTACCAGTGGCACGCTTTGGAGTCAACTTTATCCGTGGATGTCGTTGGAGTGGATATAAACACAAAGCACTTGTAGAGATACTCTTGCATGTACTTATGTGTGCCATCCCTGTAACGCGGAATTTCTAGAACGGATTTATAGTACTAGATTAGTAGATTTTAATAAGTAATTATGAATTGAACTAATTTATAACTTTGCTAACCGCGAATCGGTAAGTTTTCAAGTATATTTGCTTTGTGATTGTTTTATATCTAGTCAGGGTTTTCTACCAAATATCTGAAGGACTCGTTGTTTAAGAATTGCATTTTTATTACGAAACTCAGAATATTCTAATTTATAAAAACTATCAGAAATAAATCATCAACGATTTTAATGTAGGGAATGAGTGAAGTTACATCAGTTATTATATTTCATTGTAAGAGTGTGTTAATTTAATATGAAGTTTCTGTAACATATTTATTTTACTATTTAGAATTCCCAGCTGATTACTCGAGATGGGCATAATTTAATCCATGCCATAAATATTAATTAGTGTAGAGAAGTTTTTTTAGAGCTTATCTTCACATCCAGTTCTAAATAACTCTTGCTGCTTCAATTATATTGTTGTTGTTGTTTTGTACGTGCCATATCTGATTAATAATAATATATGAGCTTGTTCTAAATTTCAAATGAGTTGATTTGTTTGGGGTCGCTCTGACCAGTGAGAATAAATAAATACCTTCTTGAAATACGCCTTGAGCCATCTTTCGTAGAGTGCCATCAGACCATGACTAAAAGTACCCCACTTACACACGCACAGAGCGAAAGAACAATTGTATCGAGCAGACAACTTTTAATTAGCCGATTTCATTCTTAAACTTTTTTTTTAAGTCAGACATTTTATGTCAAAAAAACCTGATGTTACATCCTCGGTAGAAAAATTATCGTAGGACAAGGAAGCTGGATTATAAATTTACCACGAGATATCAATATTACTCTATCTCACCAGATAATCGTCTATTTTCCTCAGTTTCTCCAAACAAGTATCAGCGTAATATATCTACTTTGAAATAGGCCACTGTCAACCGCTTATAAATATTTATCTAGTCAGTTTTATTTATTACGTACAATTTATTTTAATAATTGCGTTTTAAGCAGTGTCTTTAATTAACCTTGAGAATAAATCGATACTTTAAAATGTGCTGTGGCCGCATCCTTTCTAATCCTTACATATTGAGCTCTTATTGACGTATTCTTGCCTGTTTCGACTCTACACGCTGGTATTGCAACTGCGTTGTAAAATTATCAAAGCGAATTCGTTATGTACCTTAAATTGCAAACAGGATAATTTGAGTCGCCAGTCTTCGTGTGAAATAACATTACATGGACATGAAGGAGATTAAGGATAGAGGAAAAGGAATTATGACTGTTTGTGTGATGTCATGTAAGAACTGTTTTAGACAATACAACTTACATTGTACAACGGTACTCCATCATACAGAAAGGCTTTTTGAGTCTGAATTTATTGACGTTTCATTGTGGGAAAAATGTCTGGCCGCCATGTTTGATCTCATCGTAATGAGAATTTGATTGCTATCATATTTCCTTTCGAATGAATAGCGTATGTTGCCACAGACTACTTCGAAGCCATTGATTCCCCCCTCCCCCCCTCCCCATAAGACGTAGCGTAAGTATTTCCTGTATTTTTACAAGCAATAATATGTTTTGGGTCATAAAATCAAGGGCATATGAGCGGGAGATATACGCATCAGGGGAATAAGAAACGCTTGCAGAATTTTGGTACGTAAACCTTCGAGAAAATACCATATGGGAGACCTAAAAGTGTACAGGATAATACTGAAATTAATCTTAGAGCATTTCTGTGTGAATGTGTAAAGTGGATTCAACCAGCTCAACTAACTCCATAAGTACAGTCCCTGAAAAAAACAAGTCACGCAATAAATCAATAAATTTCCCGTCTTTTATGAAAGCCGGAATTTCATTACCGTGTTCACAAAAGCCGTTTTCTGAATTTCATGAAATCAAATCTGCATTTTCTTGGGATAAATTTCTACACTCAGGTCTTCCAAGTTGTCTCTTTTATTTCAAGGTTTTCCGAACAAAAGTTCATACGCATTTCATATCTCTCTCCCATGCGTGCCACATGTCTGTCTCATCTCATCTTTTTTTTTAGTTCATTATCTTAATAATATTTGGTGAAGATTATTGTACACGACTTACGAAGTTCCTCCTGTTACTCCTTCCCTTTTGGGTCCAAATGCCCTCTCCACAGCATCATCTTTTCAAACCCCCCACAGTCTCCATTCGTTCTCATTGTGAGACAAAGTTTTCTAATCTAATCAGACGGAGAAGACTAAAGTTTTTCAACTGCGTGGTTATTACGAACGTTCCCTGAATTTAACCCCTGTATTTTTCTGTTGTCGTAATTCAGAAATATTTAAATTTGGTCACAGTTTCGGAGCATTCATGTTATTTTATACAGTTTGATGAGAAGCCATGAAAAAGTACGTGTCTGTCGATTACTTTTCATTGCATTTACTTCTAGACCAACAACAGGAAAAAGATCTTCTCTGTGGTGGCTTATTTTATATTTCTGCTAATTAATATTTTTAATTTCTGAAACCGGTAGAATTTTATTCGGGTGTTATTTATAAGGAACTTCACCACACAGCGAAAAGTTATGAAGTACCTAATCAGATTAGGAAGGAAATGATCAGACAAAAGTCAGCCTAGACGTACTTTGACGTAATATTTCGATGTTCTGATTGATAGTTTTAAGTTACCTACTAAAGGCTGAGATATAAATTGGTTATAGCTCGAGTTAAACTGCTTGCGGATTTGTTTGTTGGTTCTCGAGTTCCTTGACATCGCCGTTTTAACTGCTAAAGTTAAGTGTTATCGAATGTGGTTATTGTGAATTGTAAGAAATGAGGAGGTCGTGCCCTATTTCATGGTAATGTTCTGATGTTTGAGGAACTGAGAACATTTTGGGTCATCTCACCTCGTGGTCCATTAAGTATCTTGGAAGTGGATGCCTTCCAGATGCATTACCGCTGGCCTGCCTCATACCCGGTCGTTGAAATACCCTTCTCTATCGCCCCATTAGCTCTGCAGAAGGTCTGATTACACCCGGGGGTCGTTTATATTCTGCGATATTAATTATGAGTTCGGGGTAGAAGTGGAACCGGACGACTCCCGGAATCTTATTGAGGGGGCGGGTGAGAGAGAGAGAGAGAGAGAGAGAGAGGAGTCTTAAATGTAGTTTCGTACAACAGTGACTTATCTGTCACGACTCTTCGACGTCAGACAGAACAGCTACTCTGTGCCGTTAATATTACAAGTTCGTATTTTATATACCTTTAAGACTGCGATGGGGATATTACTGGGCGAGACGATAGGTTTCAATGTTCAGATATTACTCTATTAATTGTTGAGTGTTAAAAAAAGACTAGGTTGTTAATTTCATCATGTTCGTCCGTGAGTTCGCTGGTAAACTACCAGAAATATATCATCCAATCTCTGTATGGTGGACTATTACATTTTGTATTGTTTGATTAATTTATTGAATATCTTTATTGTTTAAGTAATCAGCTAGGACTATGGAGCAGAGTCTTTATTTATAAGCTGACAGTTGTTCAGTTGCTCAACAAATATCCGTAATTTTATGGGACACAAAAGTTTATCTCTTTTACGTACTATTTCCTGTCCTGTGATAGATGAAATTATTACACGACAGTCCACTTTAGGACTATAGTGTCAAGGTTTCGTTAATTTAATTTGTTTCAAAAACAATTTTATTAAGGCCTGATTCAACTATTACTTACGTCTGTGTGCAGTGTGTTGCCAAAGACACGTAGGTATTTTTTTTTTAGTGTTTTCGATCTGATGAGTGATTTCCGGGGCAAACAAAATTTCCTCACAATATCGTAGCTAATTTTAACCACAAATAAAAATGGTTTTCAATTCGTGAGCTACGTTATCTTGGACGAATAAGTAGTAAGTGTGTGTCTCTGTTTCTCTCCTTCCCTCTCATTCAACGATATTTGATCTATGATCTTGAAACAGCGATGTTAAACAGCCGAACAATAAACCAACCACAGACTTGTGGTATTTTTTTTTTTCGGAATCTGTTTTGTAATCTGTCTAGTTATGGTTCATAAGAAATCATCCTATCCACTTCTGCACAAATTATTTTCTTTAAACCGGTTTATGTGCTCGTGTTTTAACTCAGGCGTTCTGTATAGTTCTATACCTTTGTGCTTCACCATGCATGTTACATGTCCAGATCATCTCTGCCTTAAATTTAAGACGCCTAATCTCACTTTGATGTCAAGGAAAATAAATATTCCAAATATTGTCTGTGAAATAATTGTGTACTGCATGTAGCCTACATGGACTGAAGATAAATGTAATACAAAATACGGAGATAAATAAATCCTGGATGTCCGATGGAAGGATACACAAATAAATTTCGTCTAAAAACAGCTAAGTTTTGTGTTTTCGCGGTCAGGAAACTCCATGGTGAAAAATCACATAAAATGCATTCATGTTTTCACCTAAAACTTAACAGTAGTAATATGAAAGGAGATATTTGTACTACAGAACGAAATATGAATGACAGGATAATATTAAAATGGATTGGAGAGGAGAAAGATGACCATATAAATTGTTTTTTTCTGATCCTAAGAAGATAAAGAATGTAATAAGGGAGTGAAATGGGATTATTTGACTTCAATGGAGAATTTTGAGTGGTAGGACAGAAGCGATCCTTACCGCTTTCAGCATGGAGTGTCCTGAACAGCTGATATATCGCCGGACCGCACTGAGAATAGGATGTTATGTGCCAGGCTGTCAGCTAGGCAGTTAGACAATTTGTTTGTTTGTTAGTTATCTATGTTGGTTTTGTGGCTAGTAACCGCGTTTGGACTTGTGGGCTGATACCAAAGTTATGATGGCAGATAAGCCGCCACATTCAATTAGAGAAATAGAGAGAGTTTATTCCTACGAAAATTTGGTATGTATGTACCTATAAGCCCTCATGGCTTTATACCCCAGAAGACCAAAATCAACATATTCACCGCCTTAAGAACCTCGAATCTCGTGTAGTTTGATACTTACTGTTAGTTACTTTGTTAAGTTTTAAAGTATATAATTAATCGCCCAGTTTATTAGAGATTCTGTTACAGACTGTTTCACATACGTCATTGGTTTACTTTATTATTATTAGTGTTCTGTCTGACGACAGGTCCATATGAACAGGATCCTTCCATCCTTTTCTCGGACTGGGACCTGTTCATATACGTTCTTGGCAGATGATCCAGAAGTGGTTTGCCATTGCCTTCTTCTGTGTGTTGGAATGCCACGGAGAAACTGGGGAAGCCCCCGGAGGAAAACTCCGTGTTGCCTAGACCACGGCCTTGCCCAACACAAGTTATAAATTCGGGCACCGCCGGGAATCGAACCCGAGACCCCAGGATTACAAGGCCAATGTTTGTTTGTTTGTTTTTCTCGTACTCCACCAGACTTTTCATTTAGTAACGTGCATAATGGATTTTCCCCTCCAGAACCTTCGCTTGTTTCTCGTATAAAATGGTCCGTGCACAATTCTGACTTTAATTAAATTCCTACGCATTTATATTACTTTGTATTTGCAAAGTCCTGAACTTCATAATATAATCGCACTACAGATGTCCACGGCGAACGTCGGACACTGCCCTCAACTTAAGATGTGTACGTCACTCTAAGTCACTGCGTAGAATCTCACTGCCACAGTTGTCAACTGTCTTTGTTTTGTGATAAGATGACGTCTTCTGGGATGTAGCCCCGTGCAATCTTGCTTACTGGAGAACACAGTCATCATCTGCGTACTTGTCTCCATGAGAACCTGAAATCTCACTTGTTTTTGTCCAAAGATGTCGCACTAAGCAGTCTCAGAGTATTCCTTGAGACTTTTCGTTCTTTGTCATGAACAGGTATTTCTTACCGGAAGCGAAGAGTAAGGGGATGGGGGTTGGGAGGAGGAAATCGCGAAAAGCCACTGTTGCACTAAAGGACTTATTGTGTAACTTCCTGGCACGTGTCTTGTTGACTATTTAACTCGGTACAGGTGAAAGGCACGGACGTAGAGGGTGGAGGGGAGGAGATAATCATTTTTAAAGAAATTGTGGAACAAATACTTTTCGACGAAATCTTGAATCTTGGCGGTCTTTTTTTTCCCCCCGACCCTTTTGTGTTCTCTGTCTCGTCCTGTCTGTCTGTCCTCCGCGCGCTGTCGAAAGTGAAAATTTTTTTAACATTGAAATATCTGGAATCGAATTGTCGCTACTCAGGTCGCAATTATTATTTGTTTCTATATTTAAGTTAAGTTATTATGGTGTTTTATCCGTACTCTACACGTGACAGAAATACATGCGGCCTGCTTTAACATTCAGCGACTCTGAATTTTGTCAACGAAGTGTGTTTATGTGTGTCGTATCATTTTTAGAAAAAAAAACCTCGTTTATTTCCTTAAATTTCATTAACCAATTGATCTTCGTAATGGATATGTGTTTTGTTTTATAACAGCAACTTAATTAATTTCTAAATACTATTAGGTAATTAACGCCACGTTGGTCTAGCGGTTAGAACGCTGGCCTTGTAATCCTGGGTTCTCGGGTTCGATTCCCGGCGGTGCCCGAATTTATAACTTGTGTTGGGCAAGGCCGTGGTCTAGGCAACACGGAGTTTTTCTCCGTGGCATCCCAACAATTACTCCATTCACACACAGAAGAAGGCAATGGCAAACCACTTCTGGATCATCTGCCAAGAACGTATATGAACAGGTCCCAGTCCGAGAAAAGGATGGAAGGATCCTGTTCATATGGACCTGTCGTCAGACAGAACACTACTACTACTAATAATAATAATTAGGTAATTGCAAAAAACACTTTTAATTTCGTCACGAGCATAAGTCTTATTTGATGTTTTGAGAGAACGGGACTTTGAAACTTATTCTAATGAGTTATGACGTACGTTTTGATTTAATTTAAGATTTTGAGTTTTTCATTCCCATATATATTCGTCTATCCGTACTTACGTGTAGTCCAATTTGTTTTCTGTTCGATAAAATAATCTATGGCTGTTTGTAAACATATTTCGAAATTTTATTAAAATCAAGTTAATCTAAGTTGTTTCCTCAGGTTAGTTGGTGAAACCGGAAGGCAGGTGCCTGATTTGTCTAATAATTTTAGCGTGGTTTTTTTTAACGACGAACGTCCAAAGTCCAGGTCGGTCTTCTCATAATTATGCCAGTTGTTTACATTATCATTTCTTTACAACTCTACTCTCACCTTGGAAACGTAACCCATAGAAACACATAGATATTATCTAGATCCTGCTTTATGTGTGTCTTTGCACAACGTTTATATTAATGCATAACTCGTAGGTAGTGTTTTTTCGTGTGCGTATAGCCTACTCCCTCTTCAAAGACACTGATGTTAGAGGTGCGTAAAAAAGTAAAGCTGTCCCACTATACGCCATGTAGGCGCTTGGACGGAGAGCGATATAGCTCCTACTCAATCTTGGCCTCGGAACTAGATAGGGGTGAGAGGTCAACATCACCCCCCAGTCACACTTTACCCCCGGGAAAGGACCCCGGTACCCATTGGACAGGAGGCTGGGTGGGCCCCAGAGACGGTCTGGACGCAGAGGCTAGAGGAAAAATCCTGTACCCCCGTAGGGGATCGAACCCCGGTCGCAGACTACTGAAAGGCGTAGGCCAGATGTTAACTCGCAGGCAACTTTACATTAAGTTCAAATAGAAATTTATAACATAAAAATTAAAGATAAATAAATACTCATCTTGTGACAATAGCAGATATTAATCATGCTACTATCTATACTTTTTTTAGGCGAAGTAGGATTTAGCTTTTCTACACACGACTCTACAACCGAGACCAGAAAAAAGCCATTTTCTCTATTGGCGTATTTTACATACATTTAAGGAAAGCTTGGCGTATGAGATCAACATGTCCGTGTGTCCGTACACTCGTAGTAACGTTTGAACCAATTTTACGAGTTTTGGTACGGACTTTATTCCACTCGAATCCACAGCAACTTTGCACTTCTTAATTTTATATCATCTATAATACCAACATGGCGGCCTGACGATCTTCCCAGGCCTGAGTGATGTTATCACTCCTTAATGCAGGGTTTCGGTTTTTATTAAGCTTCGCAGACTTTGTCGGATTAGGTCAGTCAGTAATGCGATTGGCCTGGATCCAGTTCAGCCAACAGCCTCTCCAGTGGAGTACAGCATTGCTGAGGTCTATAATTTCTTTACGTTGGCTGTATTTCTTTTGTTTCTTGGAGATAAGTGTCTTAACGTAATTAGTCTAAGAAATTGTACCTGAGACCGAGTAGAATCCAAGGAATTAATTTCAAGACAGTCAAAAATCAAGTTTCAAATTGATATTATTCATGTTCAAACAAATCTTTTAGGCCTAAGTTACGTGTTTCTTCAAAAAATTTTATTTGCATTGCAAAAAACACACACGCCGCACTCATATTCTGTATATATATTTTTTTAAACGGGAAATAAATCATTTCGAATCTTTATCTGCTTCCTGCTTCATTCCTTTCCCGTCCACTTTATTTGTTCGTGCTACGTAGTACGTTATAGGAGAATAGCAGTGCCAGGTATCAGCCGTGATACGCATCACAACAATTTTTTTTCCAGATCCAAGCTTATTTGCATATCATAATCAACTAACAAAACAAAAATCAAAGTGGCCCTTACGTAATACAGATGTGTGTAGTGTACATTGGCCTACACATATCATACCAGGTATAAATTTCTTCAGAACTGTTTGTTCCGTTTAGCGTAAGAATATATTTACTAAATACGAAGAAGTGAATGTAGTATTTTTCATTTAAAATGTTATGCTATCATTAAATTAGTCCTGACACTTTTAATGTACGTAGTTCTCAAGTAACCGCCACGGTGGTCTAGCGGTTAGAACGCTGGCCTTGTAATCCTGGGGGTCTCGGGTTCGATTCCCGGCGGTGCCCGAATTTATAACTTGTGTTGGGCAAGGCCGTGGTCTAGGCAACACGGAGTTTTCCTCCGGGGGCTTCCCCAGTTTCTCCGTGGCATCCCAACAATTACTCCATTCACACACAGAAGAAGGCAATGGCAAACCACTTCTGGATCATCTGCCAAGAACGTATATGAACAGGTCCCAGTCCGAGAAAAGGATCGAAGGATCCTGTTCATATGGACCTGTCGTCAGACAGAACACTAAATAATAATAAGATGAGGTGGTCTAGCGGTTAGAACGCTGGCCTTGTAATCCTGGGGGTCTCGGGTTCGATTCCCGGCGGTGCCCGAATTTATAACTTGTGTTGGGCAAGGCCGTGGTCTAGGCAACACGGAGTTTTCCTCCGGGGGCTTCCCCAGTTTCTCCGTGGCATCCCAACAATTACTCCATTCACACACAGAAGAAGGCAATGGCAAACCACTTCTGGATCATCTGCCAAGAACGTATATGAACAGGTCCCAGTCCGAGAAAAGGATCGAAGGATCCTGTTCATATGGACCTGTCGTCAGACAGAACACTAAATAATAATAAGATGAGGTGGTCTAGCGGTTAGAACGCTGGCCTTGTAATCCTGGGGGTCTCGGGTTCGATTCCCGGCGGTGCCCGAATTTATAACTTGTGTTGGGCAAGGCCGTGGTCTAGGCAACACGGAGTTTTCCTCCGGGGGCTTCCCCAGTTTCTCCGTGGCATCCCAACAATTACTCCATTCACACACAGAAGAAGGCAATGGCAAACCACTTCTGGATCATCTGCCAAGAACGTATATGAACAGGTCCCAGTCCGAGAAAAGGATCGAAGGATCCTGTTCATATGGACCTGTCGTCAGACAGAACACTAAATAATAATAAGATGAGGTGGTCTAGCGGTTAGAACGCTGGCCTTGTAATCCTGGGGGTCTCGGGTTCGATTCCCGGCGGTGCCCGAATTTATAACTTGTGTTGGGTAAGGCCCGTGGTCTAGGCAACACGGAGTTTTCCTCCGGGGGCTTCCCCAGTTTCTCCGTGGCATCCCAACAATTACTCCATTCACACACAGAAGAAGGCAATGGCAAACCACTTCTGGATCATCTGCCAAGAACGTATATGAACAGGTCCCAGTCCGAGAAAAGGATCGAAGGATCCTGTTCATATGGACCTGTCGTCAGACAGAACACTAAATAATAATAATAAGTTCTCAAGTACTGAAATCCGTTCGCCTTCATAGCCCGGTGCCCAGACACAGGCGAAACTCCACAGCAAGTGTGGGTCGTTGAACTAGCACCCGACCAGAATTCCCCAAAACAAATATTATCGTGCGCTTTGGATTCCTGAGACCGCTGTCTCCCCATTTGCTGCTAAGCGCCTCACTGCAAGCTCCTCAGGCCAAGAAATATGTGATTCTTCACGTTTCAAAGTCCACCGCTGCCATCCGACGTCGTATAAAGAAGTAATGTTGAACCAGGAAGCAAAGATGTTAGCACTTAACTGCGTTGCAAACCAGAACTTTTAGAGTTTCTTTCTCTACGTTTCCAGTGTCTGAATTCTATTGGTGCGGTGATGATCTGGATTAAGCTTTTTAACTGGTTTGCGTGCATTAATGGCCGCGGTACGTTCACTAATTTTATGGCATATTCAGCGTTAACGAAGCTCGAATAGATTACATCTCACTGTAGAAAATCATGGAAGGCCTTAGTTAAGATAGTTGGTCTCCAGATCGAGGGACGAATCTGTTACTCCAGAATACGTAACTCCACTGTGATGTTCTGTCTGAGAATAGATCCTGCGGACAAATGAATTACGCCCTCGTTATGCCATTATGACGTGGTTTTTAAGCATCTGAACAATCTACCCCTACAGTCTAAGTCTACTTTAGTTTTTCATATAAATTGTTTTGAAAAACAGCTAATGGATTCTTCGTAGCATAAAATATTCTTCTCAGTATTGATTACTTTTCTTTATGGAAACTCTTCTGTGTATGAAATTTATTTACAAATTTATATATGTATTTTTTTTATAGCCAAGATGGTTAAAAGTCAAATTAGATCAACATTACCACGTGAAGATTGACTTGTTTTCACTCAGGATTCGTATTCGGAAGTTTACCAACTAGATTCTCGACCTGAACACGTGTCTTTTATAATACAGTTCTATTATAAAATCGACCGTGAATGCTTTGTTCATGTTTATGGCTGTTTATAATTCACATTCATTTTACCATTGGACACTCGCAGGTAGGAATAAATGAAGATTTTGGAAATCTGGCGATTATTTGTTTGATTTGTAGGTTATATAATGACGTTGTTTCAATAACATAGATTAAACATTGTCCGGGGAAAATGGGACAACAATTTCGAATTGTGGACGGGTTAAAAATTTTTTAAAGTGCTTGGCGTGATCTACTTCGATGTAGTGTCCAAGTATTCGCGTTGAGAAATTGGGAAAATCCGATCGCCTGATCGACATTCCAACCCCTCGCCCTTATAAAATTCGATAATATAATGATTATTAGGAACTGGGAAAGTGTTCGACTTTCTGTATGTTCTTCCAGTAAAGTATTCCTCACTAGAACAGTGAAGATGCTTCACTGTTTCTTTTTTGTTGCGAAGGGCTCCCCCTCCCCCGTTTATTGTTTACCTGAACTGCTGCACACAGAAACAGCTGACTACAAGAGGAAGAGACGGCTACAGCTTGCTGGTGAGCCTACCTCTGCCTTAATGTGCAAGGGTTCTCCCAATCGCAGCTACTGCAAGACAGAAAATCTGTAAAGCCAATTATTTTAGACATGTCAACAAGTATCAATTCGGCTGTGAGCTGAGAGATTATGACGAAATTTAGCCCATGAGATCTTCATTAAAATTTTAGCAAAGAAAGTCGTGATTTTAAAGTCGACCTGCTAGTGTTTCAAGAGAAGTTATTCACATTTGCTTCTTTACGTTTTAAACTATATATTTCAGATTATGATTCTGACAAAATTTATAATAATTAACATATTGGTATGGAAATAATATTTTGAGCAGCGCCGATTCGCAGAATATAGCCTAGCCATGAATGTAGACTCGGGTAATGAGAATTGACGACCAGGGTTCGATTCCCGGTATGCGCTCTGACGTTTATCTTATTTGCCAATTTTGCTTTATAATTTACAATGAAGGCGTTAAATTAAACGTAAGCGGCGGGATTGATTCTTGTGTACGTAAAAAAATGCATTTAAAATAAAAATTGGTACCTAAACATATTATCTGTTTTCAAAGAAATTTCTGTTAAGTTTTGTCAGAATATTTGGTATAAAAGTAACTTGTGTCGGGCATGAGGTATATTTCGTATTTATAATTTTCAGGCCTGCGCGGTCTCTGTTTTCGGAAATTTTATTTTTTGGTTTTATGTATATTTTATCAGATATAAATAACATTTAATTTATTTATTTTGTTGCACGAGAATTTCTTGGCCTAGTGGAGGTGAATTCGTCGTTCGGGGTAAAGGCCTCCCGACCTAGGCTGGAGATAGTTTTGTGTCCGAGACATTCGAAAGTCCGTGCTTTACTCCACGGTCGTGTGTGTTTGTGTTCTGGGGAAGGGGGGGGGGGTTGGACCTGTGGGTTTGACGTCTGCCGGATGGCGGACGGCAAGGTGGTTGTGATGTATGTACACTTCCCCCACCACCAAGCAACCCCCCACAATATTAACATCCAATTATAAGAATAAAAACCAGGATGATCCCTCATTGGTTCACATGTTCTTAGCACGTGACTCTGGTGGACAAGAACAGTTGCAAAATAAGTCTTTTTTTGTGTATTTATAAAGTTGTTTTTCTTACAATTTTTTCTGAGAGGGTTGTACATTAAATTCTGTATGTCTCTGTCTCGCTCTGTGGTAACGGAAAGAACATTAATTCAGTTATGGGCGATTCTTTGCTTTGGATGCGTGAAGATGGTCAGTGCTCTGTCGAAGCGATAACAAAGTTGCACTAACAGCAAGCATCTGCCACCAAACTGACGGTGCAGTACCAAGTCACGACAGGCCCTTAGTTACCTTAAATATAATTGAAGGTACCGTAAATATATCGCAGAGATTCACACGAATCCTGGGGTCTGCCAGACTCTCGGTACGTTACCAGTCATCAGTCGTCTACAAAAGAACATTTCTTCGGAACCTCACATTCTCTGGGGGTTTCGATTTAAAAGTAATGTCCAAGACAGCTGTGCAGTGTTGTTGTTCTAAGTAACATTCGTACTTCAGCTCTCTTAACTACAGTGCTACAAAATATATGAACTTCGGCTATTTAGTACGTTGAACTTGATATCAGTGTTACAGGACTTTTTGAATATTATCACGTAATTTGTGACTATTGGAATATTTGTGTCTTTGTGGCAGTGGGTGGATTATCGTGTTCGGTGTTAACCAACTAGCAAAATATTCGGTTACTAATTCTGTGTTAACTCCTGTCATGACATCAAAACTACAGGTGAAGTTATATTAAATAAAATCTCGAACTTACGAATAAATTTTTTTCTACAAATGTAATTACGTAGAGATACGGACTGCGTCGAAGGAAATCTGGTCTGTTTTCGGGATAAATTTCTTGTGTATGTGGTAAGAAATCAGAACTTGTTAGGACATTGTGTTATATGTAAAATTTTGTGACGTACATCAGCTTTCTACAAAGAGACGATCATGGTACCGTAAAGTTATCATTATGACAATTCCTGCAATATTATTTTTAAGATATGTCGTCAATCCACACTGTTTGCATATTATTTCAAGACCAGCTATGAATGGATTATGCTAGGGGCGTGAAAAGTGATTTGGTACAAAGTTACCGAGCATTATTTAAGAGAAAAATATTAATACGTCGAAAAGGATAATTGAACTTGTAGTTTTATCTGGAATTAGTAAACGTCAGAACTAGTAGCATTTATGTTGAAGAAATCTGGTCAGGATATGCACTTTAAACATAATAAGGATCTCTCTTATGATAATATATGAGCTACATATTTCCAAATTAGGTAAAGTTTTGCTAAGAAGTGAGGTAGCGAAGAACTCTAAGATTGTTAGCACTTAGGAAATATATAAAACTATTTTTATATAAAAAGTGAAGAAACCATGAATTGTCGCTAATAAACAAGTGAGGAACTATTGCATTGTCAAATATTTAGAAATTAAAGGAACCAAAGTTTATCAATAATTAGGACTTAAAGAAGTCTTACGTACGGAGTGACGTAAGCAATGAAATATGCTACCAAGTTTATAGGAAAAATCATGTTTAGAAGTGTAAATAAATTACTTGATTGGCGGGGATCAACTAGTAACACTGCCACCATGAGAGGATGAAAACACGCCCTGAAGATGGACTTAGTGCGATGCGAAGGCGCGTCTTCGGGGGCTTCTGGTGCCATGGTCTTGCGACCTCTGCCACTGGATTGCCGCGTACCTGGAATTATTATACCGCCTCCTTCAGGACCATCTCTACAACACTACGTCTACAACAACCCTTCGGCTTCTGGAGACGAAATGTTCTCCCCAGGGCGCATCCTGACGCCGACGTCCATCGTCACAGGATATGCCGAAGATGAAGTGAGACTGTACTCTTCGCCCTTAGGTCTAGAGAACTTGAAGACACACGGCATCAGCCCAATGAGGATATCAGGAAGCAACGAGGACTTTACAACCTCGTCTCTTCTGTACCGACATCGAGAATCTTCCCCTTTGAGAAGTGATACAAAACGCTGTGTTGTTGACACTGATAATTTGGGGGATATAAAATCTGATATTAGCTCCCCGGTGAAAAGGCAAATTTCGGATTTTGGAACTCCTGACAACTACTCAGTCTCGACGCTTTACCGATACCGCGAATTGTCCCCCGTTACAACTACGGGTTATGACGGGAAACAGTACTCTAAGTGCCTCGTACTGGATGGTTCCGTCAGTGGTACCAATGGTTCGTATTCTATGAATAAAGAAGCAGACAAGGGAAGAGATTTGTACAGGCACCAAGACACGCTTTCTCAAGACAGGTACAAGGGGCTGTCCTTGTGTGATGTATCTGCCAACACGAGCAACGATAGATCTGGAAACAGTAACACGATGTACAAGGCAAGCAATCGACAGGACATAGTCTGGGACGCTTCAGTGTCTCCACCGGTTGGAAGTCTACTGAGTGTTCCGGGCTCCACCCAAACTTCCGGGCCGCTGAATCCGGGGCTACATCTCCAGAACCGTAGTCGGAGAGGTTCTTCAAGGTCCAGTGGTAGCAGGAGGGGCCACTTTGGGTGTCCGGGATCCGAACGGGCGACCTCCCCGACAGTTGTTAAGAAGAGACGCTTGGCAGCAAACGCCAGGGAACGCCGTCGTATGAACGGATTGAACGAGGCGTTCGATCGCCTCAGAGAAGTGATACCGTCGTTGGGTGAAGATCACAAACTTTCCAAGTTTGAAACTCTGCAAATGGCCCAGACGTATATTTCGGCACTCTGCGATTTGCTGGACCGCGGGAAACGGTGATAGGGGCGAAGGGAGACACAATAGACGCACTGAGTCAACAAGTGGGAAGCTTAGTTCACAGTGAGCCGACGAACGTCACATAGGAGTTGCGAAATTCTAGACGTCGTTTGTAAAATCTAACCACCAATCACTGGCGTAATGACGCGATCTGTGTTCCTGGCTGCCTATTGCTTAAGGCGACGTTCCAGTCTAAGGGACCTTGGCACGTGTTTACGTTCAGTACACACCAAACGCAAATAAAACATCGCAAATCATTTGATGGTTAATGTGTTTAGGCTTACATGCATTGCAGGACGGCACAGTATATGTGGCTGAGTCACTCTATTGTCAATTGTTATATTTATTTTAGAAGGTGTTAGTGATAAATCTGTGATCTCATGCATTTCTAGATCATATTTAATAGGCCAGTGTAATAACGAATAATAACTGTCATATGTCGGCATTTCAAATAGCCTAATTATTCTGATGTGCGTCTTATATTTTACTTTGTTACTGGGATATTTTTACGATTGGACCAATTAGATCCCGGGTCGCATCGTCAGAGATAATAAAGATGTCATTATCAGTTTATATAACG
>NW_019060416.1:427851-437891 GCF_000696155.1 Zootermopsis nevadensis
TAGCAAAGGATTTACAAGGCGGCGGTCAATGCCCACTTAAAGGTACTGTACTGGAATTCGCCTGGAGAAATCGAGAAAAAGAACCTCGTGGTCGGTATCCGGGCCGAGATTAAGAGGCGATACATTTTGAACAAATCGTCCCGCCAAATTTGATAGAGTACGATGCTTTGTACTATATAATTAACTGTAATTTTTTATAATTATTTCAGTTTTTGTTGCGTTAGACCTCAATGTAGGACCAGAGCCCCTAGAAATGACTTCACAAGACTTCGGATTTCGGAAAACACTTCCCTGTAATATTTTCTAATGCTGTTAATAGGTTTCATGCCCCGAAGTGACGAAGGAATTATATTCTCATATTAAATATATTCGTGTGCTGTACAGACTTGCTGTAAAGATTCGCGTATTTCCGATTGACAGTCCCAATTTACATTTTCAAAACTTCGATTCACCTTTGGGTTTAAGGAAGAAGGGGTGTCTTGAGGCCCACATATAAGAAGTATGATTTATGTATGATGTATGCTGCGATCAAGTTAACAGTGATATTTCATATTCAGGATGTCTGTGGTTCGAACCAATCTTCGAAAACCGAATATCCTGACAGAGCTTTTTCATGGTTTGCTCAGTCAGTCCGGGCGAATATTAGGATAGTATCTTGAAGAAGACCTTGCCGATTCGTTCCTTATCCTTTCCAATTAGTCAATTGCTTTCACCATGATTTTTGGATGTACATTTAAAATAGCGTGTGTTAAATAAATCAGGAGCTAATAAATCGATTAATTTACGTGCAAATATTAAGTTCCTTATGGATAAAGCAAAGTTTTAAGTACTTTTTGGCTTCGTGGTATTTCTGTATGAGCTGTGTGTAATTGGTAAACAGCGAGTGTTTACCTCCCTAGTGATACGTTCCTGAAATAAATGTAAATGAAATCTTGGACTGTGTGTGATAAATATTTGTAGCCTAGGGGCTTCCAATGAATTGAATTTAATTATTTTCTCTTTTCGAAAATTTAACACTTTTCTACCTTTTGGGATTCGTGGTTGCGCGATCTCTGACGTAGTGCGTGGGTTAGTGTGATAACCAGGACGCAGATGACCGTCTTCTTTGACGGTGCGCCCTGATGATGAAGACAGTAAGCGCCTCTGAAATGCCGGAGAATTTTTTATTAGAGTACGAGGCCCAACATCAAAGAAGACGGTCATCTTTTCGTTGAGTTGTTAATACTCCCGTTTTGCATTCGGGAGATACTGTTTTTAGATCTCCGCTCTGTGCTCATTATTCTGGCTGGGTTTGTCTTTATTTTCCTCAGTTACTCCAGACTCGAGCTGGGACAGTACCTTAAATTAGCTCACTTACGCGTTCCAATCAGTCACACAAAAATCGGTCTATAATTTATTTATTTATTTTGTTTGAAGCTCTCAACTATTAACCCTCTCTCCAAGAGCATAATGAATTTCTATTTTATTTGGTCAACGAAGAAAATGTGTAACAAAGAATTTAAATCAGTTTTACGTCATTACATTTACCGTCCAGTTTTCATATAACATTTTGTTTTTGTTTTTAACTTCTCTGTTTGTGTTAAACTGCGTTTGCCTGATTATGAACTTCAAACTGTATTATCCTTTTCTTGAACTAGTATAGTTAGGACTTGTCGTGAAAGGCAACAGATATGCAGATAAATCCCTGAACGGTCGATTAATTTAAGTTTATCCAAAAATTAAACTTAATAAGAACTCCCAAGAGTTTATTACCGGTCAATACAAAACTCCACTGTTCATCCGATTCATGAAACAGTTAAGTAAACTTAAGACCTCTTGGTTTCGTCTGTTTATTAAGCTCTTAGAAATGTTAAAACCTTAAAAAAAATCACTTCTTATTAAAAGACACATCTTCCTTTGTCTTTACGTAACACTGGGGAGACAAATTCTATTGGATTCCGTAGACCCAGATGTTAAATATCTGTCAAAACATAGCACGGTCTACCGAAAGATCCATCCTTCGAAAAGTAGCGACTTTTAAAGTTTTTAAGATTTTTTTAAGACTTCTTAAAAACAGAATAGGGTTAAATTTCAAAACCAAAGAAAGTAGTAATATAATACCATCGCCAAAGACATTTAGGGAATACTTTAGTTTTGTTCGGTTCATGTTCACTGAAGCTGCCGTTCGAATACCTAGACGCTAATGCGCACTTCTCTGTGACAAAAAGTTTACTGAATCGTATATTCGTGCGCGTTTAAATTTACGCATAGAAATCAATTAGAATTTCAAAAACAAATTTTTTTTAAAATAATTCAGGAACTTTTTATGCCTGTAACTGATATGTAAGTTCTTCTTTAATGTCAACTTTCAAAATTGGATGCGCCTTAAATTTAGGCATTATAGTTGTATTGACCTATGATCCTCTCAGATGTCTTAACCAGTAATTCTAATTTGTTTCTCACACTCACGTTTTTAGATTTTTCCCTTTGTACTCCATAGATTTATTAACTTTGAAAATACTTAGTGAAGAGTACAAACAATAACATTTCCTGTTTTTTTTTTTTTTCAAATTGTCTGTTAACGCGTGTTTCCGAGCTTAGAATTTTCTAAGCGCACGCAATTAGCCACTTAAAAGCAGTCTGAGGATCTTGACTGCAGTGATTTTTTAAGAGCTCTTGAGAGACATCCAGACTCTTCAGCTGGACATCCCTGCTGCCTCTCACCTGTTGAGCCACCATTGTACTGCAGGAAACCCACTTGCAGACTTCCAATTCATTGCCAAACGATTATCCAAGTTTGCTGAGTCTTCACTATCAAACCGAGTATAATCAATAAGATTTTTGTGGGTTATTCAATCCTTCCAAACGATTGCTGGGATTCCCTATATTGTCCTCCCCAGTTCGTAATTTAAGTTAGTCTTTTCATTAGACTTTTTTTTTAAATCGTTGTTACGTCTATCAAAACTAAAACTTCTTGACGATGGTGAAGAGTCAATTGAATAAAAATTTACTTGGATATTATCCATCGTCTAGTAAAATATAAAACGTAAAACGAAGTTTCGGAGATGGGACTCTATCTCCCTCTAGAGCAGGTGTGCCAACCCGCGGCCCGCGGGCCGCATGTGGCCCGCCTTGAACATTTTTCCGGCCCGCGAGATTCATCACACTTTTACAAAATATATTTATTTTATAATGGCCAAAGTAGTGAAAACCAATGTATTAAAAAAATACATTATTTGTGCATCCATATATTCAAAAATTATCTGTCGAAATTATGAGAAAAAATTAACTTTGATTTTAAAATAATATTCTTGCGAATATATGACAGATATTGCCTGTTTTATTCATGAGTTTACAGTTATGAGTTCGCAGAATAATTAAACTATATTCTGCGAACTCATGATGCGCGTGCATCTTGGAACATCTAATATAACAGGTCTATAATGTATCTAAATCTAATATGGGGATATATAATTTTATGTGGCCCGCGGAGTTATGATGCATTTCCAAAGTGGCCCGAAAGATCATTTGGGTTGGCCACCCCTGGTCTAGAGGTTCCTAGACAGTTGGGCCCACTAGATAGAGCTAATCCCTATCTCCGGAGATGAGGATTAACCTGAAGACGGAGATAGAGTCCATTCTCCGAAACGTCGTTTTACATTTACTAGACGATGGATAATATCCAAGAAAATTGTTATTCAATCGTTGTTACGTCACTGAATAGAAAACCCGCTTATTTTCCACGTTATTTAATGTGATCATCTCACTCAATAACCTGTTCAGTTGTTAATGGGTCATTTAATAATGTGCGAGCCAACGACCTAAAATCAGATCGACAATTTTCGATTATTTCACTTCTCTTTCTTAGTTTCGAAGGTCGTAGCGTCGAATATGCCGAATGGCGAATGGAAAAGAGACACGGAAGTTAGAAGCCGCTGTCTTGAGGTATCATCCTGACATTTATTTGGAGCGACTGAGGAAGAACGTGTGAAACCTGACCCCCCCCCCCCCCGTGAAGGCTGGTTTTGAACCCTGAGTACAAAACTGTGGTGCTTCTAACCGTAATGGCCTCCGAACGAGCAGCTGGTAATGGGAACAAGGAATGAAAAATGGCGTTGGTCATAAGTTGCGTGCTGATGTTTTAATTACCTTGTGCGTGTGTGCGCGCTTGAATTACACCAACTCATCTGATTCCTTATGAAATTTCGGATCTAGCCACAGATAAAACGAACTACAATACGTGTCAGAATAGATTACTTCACTGAATGTCAATTTGGATTGTTATCTAATGAGGCATCAGGAGGTCCTGTTGTGGTGGTGGTGGGGGAAGATTCTTAGATTATAGGCCTACGTCTCAACAGGAACTGAAGAAATATCACGATATTATAACGGACTTATAAAAACGTACTTGAATTTTATGCCTGACAAAGAATAGCATTACGCTGATAGTGTCAACATTATGGCTAATGGTCTCATAAACATTAAGTCAGTAATTACTAATTCTTTTCCAAATCAAGATAACGTAGAAATGTGTATTGGAGACTTAGGTCACAGATGCGGGCAGTTCAGAAACGTTCCATCCATTTTTCGCCTAATGACAATTTAAATTCGCACTGTGAGCCTTATCTTTTTCAGAAAATCAAATTTCGTCTGCATATGACCTTTGCCGTCGACAATTGAATTTAGTCGACAAGATATAGCAGACCTATGGACCTCTCAACAACAAGTGGAACAGGAGAAATCCATTCAGTATTTTCGACGGGTTTTGTATGTATATTAAAGTAGGTACCATTTCTGTAAGAGAATAAAATTGATCAGTACCATTATCTTTTTTAACTTCTTAAAATAATTTTATTTATTTAGTGTTCTGTCTGACGACAGGTCCATATGAACAGGATCCTTCCATCCTTTTCTCGGACTGGGACCTGTTCATATACGTTCTTGGCAGATGATCCAGAAGTGGTTTGCCATTGCCTTCTTCTGTGTGTGAATGGAGTAATTGTTGGGATGCCACGGAGGAAAACTCCGTGTTGCCTAGACCACGGCCTTGCCCAACACAAGTTATAAATTCGGGCACCACCGGGAATCGAACCCGAGACCCCCATGATTACAAGGCCAGCGTTCTAACCGCTAAAATAATACCGTGTTACAATACATTACGCCGTTTTATAGACTTTTTTCGCAGCGTTGTTTAAAATATTTCGAATCCCTCCAAGTGATGTATCACCGACAGCTACAGATATAAAGATAAGTCGAATGCCTAATGACTTAAGTAAGGAGACAAAAGAAAGCTGGTTCCTTCCGTTCTTTGCATACAAATGCATATGCAGTACTACCGGTAGCAGTGAGTGGAATTACGTTTTGCATTCATTTACTGGTCTAAGACACCTGGCGAAAATAACATTAAACTTCCTGTAAATTACAGACTGAAAAAAGTATTAGTTTAAATGGCATTAAAATCGAAGGCTTCGCGTGTTAGGTACTTGGACATACAAGTAAGACCTTTATTTTACGTCTGCTTTGCCACTTTAAATAATCATTTCTGTCACAAATAATATTATCCTCTCATTTCACTTAATCATCATCATAATCATCACTTCTGCAAGTGGCGGACCGGTTTTCAAAACAACTGCAAGTCGGATAGACGTAAAAATATTGTTACATCACGAATAGCTGCTGATTTTTGAACACTTATTGAACACACTCTATGGGAATACCGAAATACAGATTTATCATTTTAAGTCCTGTTGCTTAATTTGGACTGGAGACAGTTAACTCTTGACTGGGGTACTCAACGATATTTGTATGCTCGTCTGCACTTTTCTCCCAAACTGTTACAAAAATCGATCTAATTTAGTAGATTATTTACGTGTGTACACTAAATTGTTTTAAAAAAAAAATTAATTTTTACCCATATTTTCGTAATGTAACTTCAACATTGCATGAATGTAAAATCTATTTTTATCACAGCCCTAATCTTATATATAGACACTACTAATTTTAGGCTAACAAACATTCGTATAGGTTAATAACTTAAAATTCCCAGTTCTTGTTAGTATCAATAAATTTTACATAAATTATTTGTCAATATGTTGGACATAAGTCAGGTATAAGGAAAACAATTTTGTATCAATTTATTATAATTTTATATTTGTATCATTGTTTGTCTAAAACTTAAAAAAAAACTTATAAGTGGAACAAAAATGCAAAATTTCGTCCAGAACGCAGGTTATTAGGACATTACACCTAGGCCTGCGTAACGCAGATTTCTGTGCACAGTTACACTCTCTCGTGATGCTGTCACACCACATGACAATAAAATAATTAATATTCTAATTTAAATTAGCTTTCAGCTCGTGTATTCCACCACTGGGTGAACTGCTGAACGACATTTAGTATTAAACACCAGACGAAGATAATGTTAATGAAGAAAGTAAGCGTTTCATTGCTACAGCAGATGAAACAAAAGTCTCTGCGTGGACCAGGCACCGTTTCCACAAACAAATGAACATATTTTTACGATATCTATTAATGTCTTTTTAAGATTTTTGGAATATTCAAAGGGGAGAACAAAGGTCAATGCGTTTTAGA
Source organism: Zootermopsis nevadensis (assembly GCF_000696155.1). The sequence continues at coordinate 434,422 of NW_019060416.1, forward strand.
AAGGAAAATGGTGGTATCAGAGAAATGTTAACCATCAGATTTCCGATCGGTCTGTTGTATTGTAGGTTATTTTAAGACGCAACACCTACAGACATTCGCCAGTTAAATAAAAAAAGTAAACATTAGCCAGGGTAGCCGAAATTCGAACTACATACCCCCGAATACAAATTAAACCTGTTAGCACTTACACTAAATTGTAACATTATCGAGCGACATCAAATTCTTGTAAGGCGGAAAGGATAATGCTTACGGAGGTTTGGTTAGAAAATCTTTTTGGAAAGATATTATTTGTATAACATAATGACAGGAGAGAATATATTTTAAAAGGATCAAATTGTTGGACCCAGGTATTGAAATTTCAGGGAGTTAACTTTTCACCCTGTAAATTTGTAGTTAAAAAAATAGAAAATTCCTATTTTAAAATAAAATTCTGGATTCTCTCTGATAAAAATAAGGCGAGCGTGGTGGAATAAATTATCCAGGTAATTCATTTCTACATTGAAATGGCGTTGATTAATTGTATGTTGTAGGATATTATAATAATACAATTGCTAGTAAATTCCAGGAATTAATTGAACCATTTATAATGCATTCTAGCATATATCCCTTTCATTTCTGTCGTGAACGTTCGTCTACCCTCGCTGAATTAATCATTGGTGTGGCACATGTCTCTTGGAGAATTCCCCCCCCCCCGCGGAAGTAGCCCCCTTGCCCTTTCACTTGGTGGAAGTGAAAATATTTATCGAATAATTTTGGTCTCGTGCCGTGTAGATCCTTGATATTCGGGACTTCCGTTGGGGTGGTTTAAGGAGCGGTGCGACAGACATAAGGACGAATTCAGCCTGATATAATCAGCTTTCCCCTTTCCTTTGTTTCCTTAAAGACGCCGCGAACCGACCCCGAGGCTTGGTCAGTAAGAAATGTACAGGCATTGAGGACTCTTTCGAAGCGTATATCCCAATATTTGTACAAAACCTCAACGAGATAAAGCAGTCACATAACACCAGATTTTTGAAGGAAAAATTAAAGTGTACAAAACAATAATCTTGCCTGTTGTTTTGTATGGGTGCGAAACATGGTCTCTCACTCAGAGGGAGGAACACAGATTGCAGGTGTTTGAGAATCGGGTGTTGAGGAGGATATTTTGGCCTAGGAGAGAAGACGATGGGGCGTGGAGAAAACTGCATAATGACGAGCTTAAAAATCTGTACTGCTCCCCCAGTATTGTGAGGGTGATTAAGTCGAGAAGAGTGAGATGGGCGGGACATGTAGCGCGCATGGATGGGACAAGAGGTGTGCACCGGGTACTGGTTGGGAAACCTGAACGGAAGAGACCGCTGGGGAGACCTAGACGAAGATGGGAGGATAATCTCAGGCGGGATCTATGGGAGATAGGAGTTGAAGGAAACTGGACTTTGTTGGCCCAGGACAGGGTCCGATGGAGGGCTTTGGTTAATTCGGTGATGAACCTTCGGGTTCACTAAGCCATCTGGTTGGTTGGGTCCACTATTTGCGAAGCCTGAGGGGAAGAGACCTCTGGAGAGACCTAGACGTAGACTTCGACAGTCCAGCTTCCAGGTCGTGCAGATAACTTATAGAAATACAGATCTGTTCTTACTACGTGCATGTAATAAAAAGTGGAGAGGAAAATTAATGTGAGGGACTTCGTATTGAATGTCCCAAAAAAGCTGTATTTATGTAAGGTTAATATTCCTTATTGCAATACGTATACATCTTCTTGGGACACCTGTATTTTGCGTTGTTTTAGTTTTGCTTCTAAATGTTAAATTATTGGCTGAAGGACGAGATGACGTTGTGATCGGTTTTAGGAAAGGCCATAGTGTGGCATATACCAGTTATGCATTCACAGTGCCAGCTGTCAAATGATTAATGTGTAGGACCTAACAAGAAAGATTGTGTGTGGTCAGGGAATAGTTGTGTAGTGTCCAAAACGCAGATTAGACCTTCTACATATTCCATAAACGGTCATTAGTAACACAATTTTTTTGCCTTCTCGAGGTAACTCAGTAGGATACGCTCTTAAGTAGTCAGCTTCTGGTAAATCAGAATATTACGGTGCGCCATTAAGCGTTCTAACTGCATAAGGAGATCTTGATAATTTGTGAGGCGATGAAATCAGTCAAATAATTGGGAATGATATTGTATGAACATAGAAAACGCAATGTGGGAGGACACGGGCATGAACTTGTAGGATTTTGATAGTAAATTCTAAAGGGAAATGACTTGGGTGCATTTGCCAAAAGGGACCGAGAAATGAACAAGATTGAAATTTGTAAAACAATAATCTATTCCAGATTTAGAGAGATATAGTCTACAAACTATAACCTAAATAAAATTCTTACTTTAATTAGGGGACAGACCGTCGTTAATCAGTAATGCTTTATGTGCAATATAACTGCGATGGCTATTCGAGAATTAAACCCACACGGATTACAACATTTAAAATTAATTTTTTTGAACATATCCTAGGTTTTGTATCTGCGTTTCCTCTCTGTAAATGTCATGATATTGCTGTTAAGACCAGTGGAATTTAATTTCAAGAGGCCCTTTCTCTATAACTCTGAAGGGAGGGTACTCGTTTCTTAACCCCAATGTAACAGAACTGTGCTAACAGTAAAGGATGCTTTGCATAGCGAAAATGAGAATTTTTAGTCATTTCAGGTTCACATGGTGACGAGTATAAAGATGGTTGTCCTATGGGAAGTTACGCTGTGCAGGGCGGTCGCCCTGATGATGGCGGTAGTAACCGCCTCTGAAACGTCTGTAAATTTCTGTGAAACCGTACGACACAACATCCGAAGGGCGATTTGATGATGAATTGCGGAGACTTTAAAAAAAAGCCAATAATTTAATTTTTTAAGTCAATAACTGGTATTCATTTCGGAGATTTTTTAAAAAAAAACAATAATGGATTTTTTTAAGTCAATAACTGGTATTCATTCTTAGGGCATGGATAATCCATAAATGTCATAAGCATTTATATATATCTGAAGTGTCAGATATATTTATTCTACGTATTCAGTTTTAACGTAATTTTCAAAATAAAAAAAAATAATCGAAATATTTCGGTGACCTGTATGATGCGAAGTTGCTACTGGTATTCAAAGTCTGTGTCATGGAGTCGTGTGTTATGCTCGTAGGTGCTTCCAGACTGCTGTTGCTCGCGCTCGTGACTGCTGTCGGTGTGTACCGATACTGCAGTGTCGCTTGGGTTTGGAATCTTGAAACCTTTGTTTGCTTCGAAATGTCAAATTATTGCCTGAAGGACGAGATGATACGAGGCTGGTCTACAAAGTAAGTTTCCCTGGGGCCGTTTACAGAAACAAAACACAATTTCATGGAAATATTTATTGCAACAGATACAGCAAGTGTCCAGCTATTTTTCAACATATTCGCCACCGGAATTGAGACATTTGTCATACCGTGGGACCAACTTTTGAATACCTGGG
>NW_019060416.1:452637-463067 GCF_000696155.1 Zootermopsis nevadensis
ACAGGGATTCCAAAGTTGGTCCCACGGTATGACAAATGTCTCAATTCCGGTGGCGAATATGTTGAAAAATAGCTGGACACTTGCTGTATCTGTTGCAATAAATATTTCCATGAAATTGTGTTTTGTTTCTGTAAACGGCCCCAGGGAAACTTACTTTAAGGACGCGCCTCGTTCATAACCGAAGTTTCCGGTGCAGTGGTTAGTACACCTGCTTTCTATTCGTGAGGTTCTGAGTTTACATCTCGTTAAAGTGGATCTCTATCCTAAGCTTTATCGTATTCTACATCAGTCGTTATAAGAAAAATTGGCCACGACTACATCCTCCATCCTCCCTGTTTCAATATTTGCACTCAGCTTGCCGTTGAAATTAATAAATTAAGCAGACTGAGCAAACATTTGTTTTACTCAACCCAAGTTTTGTCATCAGAAATGAAGTTCAACCGAAAACCAAGGCGTGATAACGTGTTGAATGGACATGCCAACTCACTCCTCAGGTTATGATGCGTCAGTGGAATGATGCATTTCTACTGTCTTCATCATAAATATCATACCGGAAGCCATTTATGCCTGTAATCGGGTGGTGACGGGTTTTGGACAATTATCATAACTGGGGATTCTGTGATCTCCGCAGATAAATTTTTCTTTCTTTGAAGATAAATTGTTCAGAAGTGGTTAATCAAATTACGGTAATGATAAGTAGTGCCAAGAGGGTTTTGACGACGGTAATTTACACTTAAAATTATTCATTGTCAGGACTTTTTCCATCGTCTGTTCTTTAAAACGACGTTTCGGAGGCTGGTTCTGTCTCCGTCTTCAGGTGAGAGGTACATACCTTTTTTAAGCAGGGATTTTATGTCAGTATTTTGCAATTTCATTACTGGTCGCTTATAGAGCTGTATGAGCGGTCTTATAATTTTTATTTTATTATTTAAGTATTATAATCAGCTGACGGAACCTGTACTTGGGTGGATAAGTTGAAGTCCAGAAATCATACCTAGATTGTCGTGAAATTGGGCTCAAATATCAGGTATAAGACGGCCTAGAAATTAACAGAATTTGTAACATTTTAAACTTTTAAATTACACGGAATTTCTGTTTCTGACCTCTTTCTGTCACTCAGTTTGCCCTTTTCAGGACAGACATCTGGGAATATGGACACGTGACGGTGGTTTTATTTTCATGGGGACAGACAGACAGACAGACAGACAGACAGCTGGCCTCAGTATGCCTGTTTGTATGAACATGAAAGCATTGATTCGACTTTCTGTCTCATTCGGTTACTTAAGTAGGTATGAGTCACGTCAAAGAACAACTCTTCAAGTGAACCCGTAATTACTCCAACTACAAATTGATTTCTTGTAGAAATTTTTTATTTATAATCTTTTATGTGCTAATTATAATATATCCTTCAAGAGTTAATTTACGTAGGCCTGTTTGTTTCTTATTTGTGCTGATGTAAAAACTTCAATTGAAGAGAGTGTTTAGGATTACAAAATTAGCACAATTAATCGTGGTTTTATGAACTGTTCTCTAGAACAGCTGTTTGCAATTTATGTGCTGTAGCCATAAGGTTTCAGGTGTTCTGCCTCAAAGCTTTAGGTGTGCCTCGAATTTTTATAAGAAATTGTATATTCACGCATTATAGCTCGTAATTAGGATTAGTAACACGCACACACTGGTTCATTATCGATAGTTTTACTCAGCGTGTTAATTTTTTTTAATATGTTGTACCTGAATTATTATAGGGCAAGGATTGAAATAAATATTTTTGGTCATGTGTAGTTTTTCGTCCTCTTTTGGTGAGGCGAAATTTTGTAACTTTCCGTCATGTGTCCTTGACAAATTAGGATGTACCGCAGATGAAATAATTTTGAGGAACACTGCTCTAGATCACTAGAATGAAACAAGATGTTGATTTCTAGCAGAACAAGACTGGTTACGTTTAATCCTTACCGGAATATACACACGCGTTTTCTTTGTAATTTCTTGATTATTAATACAAGTTTACGTTACGTATTTTTCTTATAAAAATTTAGTTTTGAACTATAAAATTTATGTGGTCTTAGCATCTTCTTTAAGTAATGTAAATCAATACCGAAACGTCTTTAAGGCGATTTAGCTCTGTGATGGTGTACCTGACTCATTCACAGTGGCGTCCTAGAATAGAATCCTAGTCATATATATTTTTTTTAATACAGTCTTTATGTTATTATACATTATGCAAAGAATTGTTACGTCAAAGTATTGTATTTTCCGAAAATCTATAGCCATATATATGACACTATTTAAAATGGCATTAGCGTTGATCTCACTTCTCACAAGTTAGTTCGTCCGCCATGCTGGTATTAATGATTGTAGGAAATTCAAAAGTACAATTTTATGATATTATCCGGTGGTAAAACTTCTGTATCAAATTTCATCAAAATCCGCCCACTGGTTATCGAGTTGAATTATGCGGATGGATATGCAGAGAAAACTAACCCTATATGCGTCTAACTCATGCACATCGCTCAAATAGGGCGTAATAAATTAGAAACATTTAGATGGGAGGATAAATATTAAATTAATCATAAAAAAGTAGGTTTCGAGGGTGTAGATTGGATTTATCTGGCTCAAAACAGAGTCGAGTGGTGGGCTTCGGTGAAAATGTTAATGAACTCTCAGGTTCATTAAAGGGTTTGTGGGGAGTTGATTTCCCAGGGCTGTCAATATGTGAATTGTAGTGGACGAACTTGGTCTTGAGATCAGGCGTTTGTCCAGGTACCTCGCTTTTCCCTGTCAGTTTTCATTCCACCTGTCAGCGTCCCTGAGAACTGCAAGTAATCTGGTCAGTCTGGTTGATATTTCGGGCTTGGAACTTGCCTGAACTTAGGTTAAGAAAGTTAAGTTGTTTTTATTTATTTATTTAGTGTTCTGTCTGACGACAGGTCCATATGAACAGGATCCTTCCATCCTTTTCTCGGCCTGGGACCTGTTCATATACGTTCTTGGCAGATGATCCAGAAGTGGTTTGCCATTGCCTTCTTCTGTGTGTGAATGGAGTAATTGTTGGGATGCCACGGAGGAAAACTCCGTGTTGCCTAGACCACGGCCTTGCCCAACAACAAGTTATAAATTCGGGCACCGCCGGGAATCGAACCCGAGACCCCAGGATTACAAGGCCAGCGTTCTATCCGCGATCAGGAGTTAGATTGGGATTCGAGGAAAATCGTGTTAAAAATATAGGATAGGACAGAGGCATACTAAGTTTTGTCCCAGATACGTTTTAAGATAGGCTGAGGTAAGCGACGATTAATTCGTTATCTGCAGCTGATGAAACTCGTTAACGTAAGAACCGAGTAGAATGGATTGGATCTGACCACTTCTTCACCGGACCTTACAGGTTAAACTCCGGCTGACCAAGTTGTGCTCTCGGAGGTAATTTTGGAAAATTACTCCGTAGGCCTATCACATGTTCATGTGAGGGGAGAGGTTACTCCTTTGGTAGCGAGGGTCATGGCTGCTTCAGAGAGACGTGATAATTTGGGGCTGTGGACTCTGCTTAAGTAATTACTGGTTCCACGCCGAGATCTACTGGTCCAGTTCCAAGTAACATCACGAAAGAGTCATTATCCGGATACTCTTGTCCATAGGACTGTAATTATAACACCTGCATTTATTTCCTCTTTGCACATTATCGTCACCATCATTATCATCTGCCTCCTCCACCAATAGCTTATCTTATCTGAGATTGTCATGATTTTCCTCAGTCCTTCCAGGGAAAAGCTGAGATTGTACTTAATAGGCCGTGATCGATTATCATTCTATTCAGATAGATTAATTTTCTCTGTAGTCTGTTCTTCTGTTTAATGTGGAATAAATACCAAAAGTTCCTTCTGCATTCTTTGTTTGTCATTTTGTCTGATCTGGTCGTCTACATTTATCAGAGATTTCTCGCCTGCTTCATGATCAGCACAAAAAACCAAATACCACAAAATACAGATAATTAAAAAAAATTACCATATCGATTTTACTAAAATTTTATATTTCTACATTAAATATACATAGATAATAGACAGAACACTAAATAATAATAAGATGAGGTGGTCTAGCGGTTAGAACGCTGGCCTTGTAATCCTGGGGTCCTGGGTTCGATTCCCGGTGGTGCCCAAATTTATAACTTGTGTTGGGCAAGGCCGTGGTCCAGGTATCACGGAGTTTTCCTCCGTGGCATCCCAACAATTACTCCATTCACACACAGAAGAAGGCAATGGCAAACCACTTCTGAATCATCTGCCAAGTAAACGGACCTGTCGTCAGACAGAACACTAATAATAAAAAATAATAATAAGATGGTAATGATCTCTACTCCTTGATGCCATTATAACTTCTGTAGTTAAAACAGCGTCATTAAATAAACAAAGAATAACAATAATTATAATCATCATTCCGGGAACCTGGATAGCGCAATGACTAGGCTCCTATCTGTTTTTCTTATCTTTGATCTAGGCATTTTCCTATTTCAATTCTTCTCAACTGAAGCGTAGTTCGTTCTGAGCGTTCTTAGTCAGAAGTCATGAATGAAGTCATAAGAGCCTATGTAGTTCACGTCAACACGTGGTAAGACGGTGCAAAGGCAAATGTCGTAACAGACCAACTACTGGGTAACCTTACAGATACAAGATCTTGTCTGTATGGCATTAACGTAGCTTTATTGACGCTCTGGACAATAACTCTCACTTAAATATCGATATTATCAGACATTTACATTTCTAGTATCTCGACCTATGTTGCCATTTAAATTATGCAACTTAATACATTTAGAATTGCTACTAGAACATCGTGAAGATTTCAATTTGAATTTTATTGAAGATTTAAAGACAGGATGTTAATATTTATATTATTTTTTTAGCGACTTGTGGATTTTGTGATTTTACTCAGTTGATTCCTAAACTGTTGTCAATCATACGATGGCAGCGAGAGACAGATTCTGCATCCAGTGTTGATTAGAGATGCTTCTGCCCACTAATATAAAAAAACAGTACTGTTTGCTGTAAAACTGATTAACTAATGCATCTAAGACGAATAAAATGCCAGGAGACTTAAGCAACTTTATAATGAAGAGCTCAATGCTTTGCACTAACTAACTAGATGGCTTACGGAAAGCGAAGGTTCATCACCGAACTAACCAAAGCCCTCCACCGGACCCGGGTCTCCTTCAACTGCTATCTCCCATAGATCCCGCCTGAGATTATCCTCCCATCTACGTCTAGGTCTCCCCAGCGGTCTCTTCCCAGCGGTCTCTTCCCCTCAGGCTTCCCGGTGGACACCTCTTGTCCCATCCATGCGCGCTACATGCCCAGCCCATCTCATTCTTCTCGACTTAATCACCCTGACAATACTGGGTGAAGAGTACAGATTTTTAAGCTCTCATTATGCAGTTTTCTCCACGCCCCATCGTCTTCTCTCCTAGGCCCAAACATCCTCCTCAACACCCTATTTGAGTGTTTTGTACTCATCACAAAATATCATTTGGTTATTGGATAAAAAATTATGAAATGCGTGGAATATGAAGTACTTATGGAAGAATTGACAGATATATAAAAATGTTTGTCTGAATACCTGCGAAGGAAAATAATTCACAAGATTAAATGCAAGGATAATTTTAAAATGGATCTTCGTAGAAAAGAATGTGAGGTGCTGGACTGGATTTTACTGCCCTTAGAAGGGGGTGGTGTGGAGTTCTGTAGTGAACACACGCGTTTTACAAAGGGGGGGGGGGGGTTTAGACTGTTTAAACAAGTCGATACATGAAGACTTTCCCAAATTACTCGTATGCACCTCATATACACCTACGTATTCTTTTAAATTTTGTTACAGAATTACCCCGAAAGTTATTTTCTGGTGTATTTGTCGTAGGACCATAAACTTAGAACCGTAATTTTATAGCCGTCTGGGTAGACTTTGGAGAAGTCGATGCTAGATACATGATCGCAGCTTAGAGTTGAAGGCGTGAAGTTAAGGCGACGTAAAATTACGCAACAAAACGAAAGTGTTCGTTCCAAAGGATATTTAGGACAGCACAAAACGATTAAGGATTTTATTACAGGCTCCACTCCGATGACGTTTAAGGAGCCGCTCTAAATAATACGTCTGTTCGAAGCACAACGGTGAAACATTGTGTTTGGGTTGGGAACCTGATCTTCCCAGATATGGGCTGGATTAATAGTTCCACTCGAAATGCCTTCCACGATTGCACAGTTCAAGAGTTATCGATACGCACATAAATCGACTAATGTGGTCTGACCAGATGATCCGATAAGGCCAATCCATTCCGGTCGCATTTAATTTTTGGAGTATGAAGTTAGAAATTCCCGAAATTTGTTTCACTGGTAGCAAAGACCTCTGAAACGTCCTTAAACTATACCAGACTACACGGCAAAACTACCCAGATGACAGCCATATTCAATCGCAATTTAGTAAAAGTAAAAATTTAAAGCTGTCCCATTATACGTCATGTGGGCACTTGACTTCGGCACTAGCTGACGAATTTATCAGATGAACTACCGGGTAATGAATTGAGAAGGTAAGCAACGAACTAAGTAACTTTGTAGTGTAGTCTTAAGCTGGTAATAAATTTAAATCCGCGTCACTGTTATCCTGATATCAGACAAGTTATCTGAAGCGATAAGAGTTTCGTGTGAAATGTTCCCGGTTCTATTCCCAGTTAGTGCATTGGCTATCCTACTTAGGCTTTTCGTGGTTTTGATCCAGTCTGTCGAGACTGGTGCCCCCAGGAGTTCAAGAGCGGCTTTCTTTGAAGTAACCCTACCTAATAATCCTCTCATCTCTTTCGGCTGTAAAGTCTTCCGTTAGTACAGAAATGCTAAGCTAATGCTCGTCTCAATTCACTATTCACAGACGGCATACCATGACTCTTACGTCTTTTTAAGTTGATTTATTTAGCGTCCGAATGAGCAATCAACTCTATTTCTAGTCACATTTTTATGAAGCTGCGTTTTGCCTGAAGAATCCTGGCCATATTTTTGAAATGAAACGATTGTTTAGAAATACGTCCAGAGGGTAACGATTCAAGGATAAGATTTCAAGGTCACAGCCAGCAGCATTTGTAACGGGTTATGTTCCCCGTTCCTTGAAATCTCTAAAAAATTTTTTGTGATTGAAGCAATTAGGTCTGTCCTTTAGGCCCAGAGAATTTGGGACAAAAAAATATACATTTCGTGTCTTGAACAAAGACCTCTAGTGTCGAAATTATGAGCTCCAAGTCGATGATTTTCATACAAGATGCGAAATATGAATTGTAAATTATATGGGAATAAGCGATCGTGTGGCCTGTCATAAGATAATCGAACCCCGGTCGTCCAGCTTGTAGCCAATTCTTTAACAAATGATACCGCGGATTACAATATCTAAAACTGATATTAAAAGAATACGTTTTGAAAATGTGGACTGGATTGAACTACATCAGGATAGGGCCCAGTAGTGGGCTGTTCTGGATACGCTATCGAAATGTATAAAATGAGGAAAGAATTCGCCTCTTAAAAAGCTATCAAGTGTTGATGAAAGACTATACTATAGAAGTTTGTAACTTAGGAAGTTTATCAGTTTCATGATAGAATTCATAAGCTGCTTACCAACAGACGTGATTGAACGCCCATGGGAACAAAGTTGTGATGTGATAAGAAATTTATCTTGCCTTTGAGCGTTCTCCGTCGAATCTCGTCCCAGCAAAGAGTCTGTCTGTAAAAACGAATAGACTTTTGTCCGATTAACATCTTTGTCTCTCAGTTGTCTTCCCTTTTGGCCAGAACGTGGCGCCATAGTCAAATATCTGCAGTACCAGCCTTCAGGTGTACAATACAAACGACAAACTAGCCCGTGCCCAATGGACTCTTTTCGTAACTGACCCAACAGATCTCAGGTTTCTGTCGACATTTAGATAAAGTTTATTACCCTCTTGCCCGCTCGAGCTCTGCCTACAACAGGTAACATAATTACCTCCCAGTGCCTCTGTTAACTTGTTTATTAGATGAAACACATCTCAGGAATTGTCACTGAATTTATGTCTGTCCAAAAGTGGTTTAAGTACCGATACAGGCATACCTCGGAGATATTGCGGGTTCGGTTCCAGACCACCGCAATAAAGCGAGTCACACGAATTTTTTGGTTTCCCAGTGCATATAAAACTTATGTTTACACTATTAAGTGTGCAATAGCATTGGGTCTAAAGAAACATTGCGATAATTACCAAAATGTGACACAGAGACACGAAGTGAGCACGTGCTGTTGGAAAAATGGCGCCGATAGACTTGCTCGACGCAGGGTTGCCACAAACCTTCAATTTGTAAAAAAAAAGGCAATATCTTCGAAACGCAATAAAACGAGGTATGACTGTACTCAACTCTAAGCACGTTAACACGTGCCCTTTGACCTCCAGATTGAACTTCTTTATTCTGGTTTATAGCTCAAACTAATTTCTCTTGAGATCCATTCAACCCTTTGCATTCTATAAACGAGACAAAAATTTCTCTTAACCAAACCCTAACCTTTCAAGGGTGAGTTTTATGTGTGACATTTGTCAATAGAAACATCTTATTAAGACATTATTGTGTCATTCAGACAGGAGAGTTCTGGATCGATTTCAAAGTATCGATATTTTTCTTCTCGCCGTTATGCCCGCTCTCTTATCCGACCGCCGTCGGCACTGCTTTGCTTAAAGGTCTATTCTGGACGCGTACGGAACAGACGTGAAAAAAACACTGGCCACGGAACGTTGTCATTTTGATTAAAGTGCAGGAGAAAACACCTTTGACAGCGGCAGACGCCTCCTTCCTCATAATTTCGAGCATTCCCAATGATGACGCTGGTCTTCTAGTAGATATGAACGTTTCGGAGGTAAATACTTCCTCCATCTTCAGGGCTGAGTTAATATGGGTTAAGATAAATTACCTTCGTGTGACTGTGAAGTACGCATGTTGCAGGAACGAATCGGTTTGCGTGTATAATTAAGTGAACTTAATTTAACTATAGTCGTACAGCAACTATCGTTCTCTGTCTTTCAGTTGGCCTTACAGTTACTTTAGGCCACTTTTCCTTTCTTTTAGTTTGGTTTAGTTTAATTTATGTACGAGTCTTTATTAGGCCATTGCTACTGTGCTAAGAGTTGACTGTCGCGGGTAGCGTAGAGAAGCTGTCCATCAGCTCCACTTCTGCTCTCTGGGGAGTGAAAACTGAAACTTTTTTTTTCAAACGCGCTGTAACCGTCGAATACCCCACCCTTAATTTTCTGATAAGATTTTTGTATTTTACGTGAACAAAAAGTGAAATTGATACGAAGCGAATTCGAGTGTGTTTTGTTTATTCGGGTATTCTAAGGCGTAATAAACAAGGATGATAAAATAGAATAAAAAAGATTAGTTTTTCGGCGAATATAGAAGGTAAGTGATCACTTGGAAATGGTTCTTAAAGACGAAGTGTGATTGTGGGAACTGGATTCATCTGGCTCAGGATAAAGTCCAGTAGTTGGTTCTTGTGAGCGTCTGTTATCGTATAAGTAAGAGCTCTGCTCTATATAATTAATTATGCAGTTATTTTCTAATACCGCTTCAGTTATTCAGTGTCAAATGCAATGTTTATGATAATAATCGATCATTCGACGCGGGTGAGGAGAACGAGACAGTAAACAGTAGAACTTCTTTTTATAACGGAGCCGATGTTGCAAAGACCCAGAGAAATTACGTAATAACGATCTTCATAATATGTGTTTGTTAGGCAAATTAAATCAAGGATTAGCTGGACGGATCATGAGTTGAAAAATGCTTGCAAAATTTTTGTAGGAAAACCAGGAAGAAAGAAACTATTTGGGGGAAGGGTGTTAGTAGACCATGAGAATCGATACGCGAAGATTTGAATTGGGTTGAACAGACTTAGAACGGGGTCCAGTGGCGTGTGTTTTGGGGGCACAGTAATCATCAATGTGGGAGGGACCCGATGATCGAACAATGGTAAAGCTGCTGATGTTGGCTGATCTTCTGGGTTGTGATACCGCGTGGACTTGTAGATTGTTACCATAGTTTCGGAGGAACACACTACAATCATTTTCAGGTCGTCAGGAGACTGAATACAACCATCGTGCGTAATAAGAAATTTATTGATCATATTACTAACCGCCACGGTGGTCTAGCGGTTAGAACGCTGGCCTTGTAATCCTGGGGCCACGGGTTCGATTCCCGGCGGTGCCTTAATTTTTAACTTGTGTTGGGCAAGGCCGTGGTCTAGGCAACACGGAGTTTTCCTCCGTGGCATCCCAACAATTACTCCATTCACACACAGAAGAAGGCAATGGCAAACCACTTCGGGATCATCTGCCAAGAACGTATATGAACAGGTCCCAGTCCGAGAAAAGGAGGAAAGGATCCTGTTCATATGGA
>NW_019060416.1:468144-479796 GCF_000696155.1 Zootermopsis nevadensis
CTTCTGTCTGAAAATTCTGGACCACATTCTGAAGACTTTTTGTTGGTTGAATGAAAATTGGTGATTTTACACTTTTGAAGGTGATTCTAATGTTTGAAATTCTTAGCATAAATCAGGGAACAAATTGTGAATAAAATGAATAAATCACTGGATCACATCTTTGTGTCCCGAGGGGGCAAAGAGGATGGATGAATGCCTATGTCACGTGACCTTCAACGTAAACAGGGGTGAGTGACTGGCGAATTAAAGGGGTTGGTCGTTGTTTTATTCAAAGACTGATTTGATTTTTGTTTGGAAAGAATCCAAACTTAAGAACAGTAAAATAGTTTTTAGTTATTTAATTATATTTTATGTCAGTGTCTTAGTTAAATAAACCCTCTGAAGATTGTGTAATGACACTGAAACGCGATGTGTTTAAACCATGTTTATTTTAAGCTCAAATTTTACTTATTGCTTATTTAAACTGAAGTTAACAAAGCTTCATTAGTAGTAATTTATCAACCTATTCAGTACTTGTAGGACTCGTGTTTCTATGTTAATATGTGCGTATAAGAGAGACGTAGATAAGACTGATAGTATAAAATATTGATGTATGCATTTTCTTACAACACCTTGTTCAACATAGAAACATTTTACTACGTTATAATAAGTGAGCCTTTTGTGCTGTTCCAATAGATAACGCACGAATGGGAGAAATGTTTACAGGACATGACAAGTGTCTGCCGTGTGGCTAGAGGCTTCGTCTCACCTGCAGTGACCTCCAGGTGCATTGTATTTCAAGGAGTGGGAGGGGGGGGTCAAATTACAAGGCTACTATATGGCCAGTTCTCTGTATACTGTATTCTTGGTCGTTGACAGTCAAAACTTCTACCATACTTTATAATGCTTCTGTCTGAAAATTCTGGACCACATTCTGAAGACTTTTTGTTGGTTGAATGAAAATTGGTGATTTTACACTTTTGAAGGTGATTCTAATGTTTGAAATTCTTAGCATAAATCAGGGAACAAATTGTGAATAAAATGAATAAATCACTGGATCACATCTTTGTGTCCCGAGGGGGCGAAGAGGATGAATGAATGCCTAGGTCACGTGACCTTCAACGTAAACAGGGGTGAGTGACTGGCGAATTAAAGGGGTTGGTCGTTGTTTTATTCAAAGACTGATTTGATTTTTGTTTGGAAAGAATCCAAACTTAAGAACAGTAAAATAGTTTTTAGTTATTTGGGCTGACTACGTATTTTACAATGCTAAAATAACGGTAGCAGTTAGTATAGCACCTTAAACTCTGCTCGGTATTGCCAACGTGTTAATATAATCATTAATCCGCACTGGAGTGGCCCTATTATGCATTTGTCATACCCAGATGTAGGTAAAATAAATTAACATAAACAGGCAATTTTATTAGAATCCCAAATATTTACTTCTATATTATTGATTTTTATTATCTATTTATAATATAATTACAAATAATTCCTACATAAAACCCGAGAACCGAACTCCGATGTTGTGTTTTGGTTTGATTAGGTTAGGTTAGGTTAGGTTAGGTTCGGTTAGGTTAGGTTCGGTTAGGTTAGGTTCGGTTAGGTTAGGTTCGGTTAGGTTAGGTTCGGTTAGGTTAGGTTCGGTTAGGTTAGGTTCGGTTAGGTTAGGTTCGGTTAGGTTAGGTTCGGTTAGGTTAGGTTCGGTTAGGTTAGGTTCGGTTAGGTTAGGTTCGGTTAGGTTAGGTTCGGTTAGGTTAGGTTAGGTTGCTTTGTATTCACAAGGTCCAGGGTTAAAATTTCGACCTGGAGACCTGATATCCTCACTGAGGTTTTTCAAGTTTTTAGACACATCATCCGGTAGATATCGATATGATTTTTTTAAATCAAGCTGTTACTTCCTTTAATCTCATTAATTATCCATCGCTCCATCATTCAAAACTAAGGTTTATAATATGACGAATTGACTACGTCATTAAAACCACACACAAAGTTCCTAAGCTTAGATTGGAATTTTCAGTGTGTTAATACACATTGAACCAAATATAAATTGGGTCCGACTGGCTTTCTTACACAAGACACAGGTACAGTAAATTATTTTAGCATATTAGGTAGCCAAAAATTTGCATTTCTCTGAAAGGTTTATATATTTCATTAATTTATTTATGCATTTGTTTCACAGTCACAATATTTTCTGTGTAGTACAGGAAGGAAAGTGTTATTTTTAATAAAGGAATACATTATTAATAGATAATATCTTAACATGACTTAAAAGTGTTTAATGCGGTCAGACAAAGTGGTTAGCAATTTTTCTTATTCTTTTCATAATTTATATGTGTAGGACACAAATATAATTTTGTAGAAGGAAACTGCGTTTGCTAATTTCTTGTAGACCCAGTGTGTTCGTAATAAAAAATAGTATCATGGCAACGGCCGAATTTATAAATGAACATTAATAATCAAACACAACGAGACTTCGTATTTTATCGCTTTTAGTGTTAATAATTTGTCAAGTTTCTAATATATTATTGATCTTAAAATTATTTATTGTCAGAACTTTTTCCATAGTCTATTCTTTAAAACCTACGACGTTTCGGAGACTGGTTCTGTCTCCGTCTTCAGTGACAGAGACTAGTTCTATCTAAGGGACCCAACAGAGTAGGCACCTCTTACCTGAAGACGGAGAAAGAACCAGCCTCCGAAACGTCGTGGGTTTTGAATAATAGACGATGGTAAAGTCCTGACAATGAATAATTTTAAGTTTAATCTACTGTTGACAAAATCATTTAGAATTGAATTATTCTTAATCTGTTACATTTATAAAGAATTGGTTTGAAATCTCATTGTAGTCAACTTTTAAGCTGAATCTTCGGGAGAGAGATTGTGAGGTTAGAAATCGTCCATGATCTTGTCTGTTTGCGAGTCCTGCTGATAGCGGTGGTGTATTCGTTAGCATTTTTAGTTTTAAGGATATTTTGCTACACCACAATGGTCGTTGCAAATATCAGGGAGAATTTGATTGACAGCTGACAACAGAAGGAGTCAGAAAATTGTCTGTAAGCGAAACAGCTGTCATTTCAACTCGGTTTGTCTAGGAGTGATTCTAATAATTACAGCGACTATTTTTGTTAGACACAAATAATGTTCAAGCAACAATTAACTGATAACAATAAGTGTTCTGTATTTTACTTTTAAATATGTCGCCTGTCAAATGTTAATACTTGTATATTACACAGTATATTTATTAAGTCTATTGTTGTGTAGTCTCGGATGTTTGCATTTGAATAGACGGACATATTTGATTTCCCACAATGCCTTGCGACACGCGCGTAATAGAGCAGTGAGACCAAAACTACTGGTAGAGACACTTATGTCTGTCTTCCTCTGATGTCCGATGCGTTTATTCATGACTAGGCCTAATACCGGAACACTGCTAAGGAGAGCGGTAATTAACGATATGGATATCAGAAAGATAATGAGGCTCCCCCCCAAAAAAAAAAGACAACTCTTGTACCAGCTCGTAATTAGCCAGGCATTCCGTCACATGGCTCGCCGAAAAGTAAGAATACAAAACTGCTTATATTTTTATTTAAATCATAAAATGAATACGGAATATAAATATGAGAAACTAGTTTTTTTTTCGAAAGCAAGAGCCATTCTGCCAATTTAAGCACTATATCCGTGTTTGGCATCTCAAAATCGATAAGTAAACTTACTTTCATGTACGTAACAAGATGCTTTAATACAAATTGGAGAATAAACGAATGTGTCCCAATGTGCTTCTGATCTCAGTAAGAAATATTCTTTGGTCTCACATTGAAGAATCAAGCCCTTTCGTACAGTAATTAACTACACAACTTTTCTGACTGATAATTAATGTTTATTTAGGAAGCCTTCGTTGTATGTTAGAAGTATTACACACTAATTTCATATCAAATCTAAAACTTCTTTACGATGGTGAAGAGTCAATTGAATAAACATTTTCTTGGATATTATCCATCGTCTAGTAAATATAAAACGTAAAACGACGTTTCGGAGATGGGACTCTATCTCCGTCTTCAGGTTCCTACACAGTTGGGCCCACTAGATAGAGCTAATCCCTATCTCCGGACAAAGTAAAAAAGTGAAAGTCCCGGAATAAAAAGACATCACCACACCATCCATCCGTGGGACGTAAAAGAATAGTATGTAGAAATCACAATTCAAATTTCACTTTAAATGCCCTCTGAAATATTTTAAGACATTCATTTTGTGTGTGAGAACCACAAACCCTTTTTTTTTTTTGAGTTCTCTACAAATTCGTAACTTTTCGTATAGCCTGCATCTGACAATAGATGTAGACACTGGGCTTACAAGCGTCTGAAATGATGGATGTCGTGTCTTAACTATTTTAGCACTGTCTTGGTCATTCCCTGCACATAAAACATGTTTTCTAACTTCTGTATTTTAATCTTGTACTATTTTATACATAACTTTTATATTCAGCGTGCTCAGTAGAAGTTTCGTGTACTGTCTTGTTGTGATTAGTGCATTAGGCTGTGCAAACTGCAGTGGTGTAAGGTTCGTGTGAAAGACTCTTAGAAATAACAAATGAAAAATAAACCTTTATGCTTGTTTTTCATTCCTTTTTCACAATTCATCTCTTGAAGTAAAACCATAGTGAACGACAAATGTAAAGCTAAGAAATACTGCCGACTGCAAATCGTGATGAAGACCAACCAAAGGTCCGAAACAAAATTTACTCTTCTGAAGAACACTTTTGTCTGCCCAATTATTGAGCTCTCATTGCTACAGGCTGATATTGATGTGTAAATATGCAGATATATAACGCTGTATAATGTGTATAGAGTACCGTTTCGAATCTCAGACCCTCATTCTGCGCTCTGCACTAGTCTAAGAATCAGAAAAAAAAATTCCGGAGTAACTGCAGGACTGTGGATCAACGTGTCCTGAACTCTAGATTCATAGGTTTGAATCCCGCTGTACGTATTAGTTTTCTTGTTAAGACACAGGCCTTGAGAGTGCCCGGCCAAAGTATACTCTGGTCTCTAAAACGATTGAACATAAGCGTGGAATATTTCTACAGTATCTCTTTTGAATCTCGATAATAATGTATGTTCCATATTTAATAAGTAAAGAACGCAGAATACTAATTAACTAACTCAACAGCTAATGACATTGAGCAATTATTTTTGAGATGTTAATACCGAACACAAAACAGATTAAGAGTCATGTCTTATAGGTTAGGTTCGTACAGTCTCCAGTTTGCTTCAGTATTTTATTATCATTTCGTAAATTACACTTTTTATATACGTAAGATGAACGCAATATATGGTCAAATGTGGTTCAGTCGCTAAATAAATGAATACGGACCGGATGAGATGGGGTTGTTTCCATTTAAAAGTCTGTCTGTCTGTCTGTCACCACTGCGTCTGGCCCAGGGTGTGGGCAGTGGACGCCGAGGTCTGACTCTTGAGGTCAATACGCTGATTGCTCACTGTCTTCTGGTAGTGTCGAATCCTTCATCTGCACGCCCCATATACGTCTCCTCGCGTGATGCGAGGTTATTTTTTTTCCATATTTGAAAGGTGATCGTTGTACGGGGTCTCGAGGACTTGGTGGTGATCTCGTCGAGACTGTTTTGCATAACTCCGAAGCAGGTAAAGGGAACCAGGTGATGATGGATGAGGCGTTCAAAATGTGTGAATTCTGCACGGTTCGTGGCTCAAGAATCCCGTGACATCACGACTTTCTCCCCCCGTTTGTCTTGTTCATCCTTTATCATTCTTTATTTATTTCTTTTTATGCCTTTTCCCCCCTCCTCTTTCTGTATCTTCTTTGCACATGCAGATTTTGTTTTGTTTCTTGCCTGTTTCCTGTGTCTTTACGTTTATTTGTTTCTTCTATTCAGCTTTTAGGTTTCCTGTTTCGCTATTTTGTCTGCCAGCTTCATGCTGTTTTATTTGTTTGCGCTGACAGTATATGCCGAGGAGTGCAAATTGCAAAGCCTCTCACTAGGCTGTGCTATTTTTTCCGTTCCTTTTTAGGTTATGTTCGGTTAGGTTCGGTTAGGTTAGATTCTGTTCGGTTATGTTAGGTTAGGTTCGGTTAGGGTAGGTTCGGTTAGGTTCGGTTAGGTTAGATTCTGTTCGGTTATGTTAGGTTAGGTTCGGTTAGGGTAGGTTCGGTTAGGTTCGGTTAGGTTAGATTCTGTTCGGTTATGTTAGGTTAGGTTCGGTTAGGGTAGGTTCGGTTAGGTTCGGTTAGGTTAGATTCTGTTCGGTTATGTTAGGTTAGGTTCGGTTAGGGTAGGTTCGGTTAGGTTCGGTTAGGTTAGATTCTGTTCGGTTATGTTAGGTTAGGTTCGGTTAGGGTAGGTTCGGTTAGGTTCGGTTAGGTTAGGTTCGGTTAGATTAGGTTAGGTTGGGTTGGGTTAGGTTAGGTTAGGTTATCTTTCCATAATTCTTTTCCACACACACTCCAACAATATTATTCCAACTGAGTGGGAGACCATACTTCACACCGATTACATCAGATCTAACTGTAGTATTATGTTTTAGCCAAAGTCCTAAGGTTTTCCATGAAATACGAGACATATAAGATTACGTATGGACCGGACAATGCCTCTTATATACTACAAGTTCGATCAGAATCGTAGCAATCAATGTGCAGTTGGATCATGCAGACAGGTTAAGACAAATTGTTGCGATCGCAGGACAAAAAAGTAAGAATTTTGATTGTTAGAAACGGCTTCTGTATAGTCGGATCACACAGTAATGAATCAAGGCGAATGTGAGCGAGAATGCCATTATAATCACATTAATAGAATCGAAACAGGTATCGTGACTTTGCTGTGTTTTGTTCTTACAAATTGGTTCCGTGAATTCGCACTCGGAGCGTAGAAATCCGAATTTAGAGACTGTGGTTCATGCACAATGATGTGATAATGAACATCGAAACAATTTTACAAAGAGTCGATAATAGTTTGACGAAAACAGATGAGTGCAAGAGAGCGCAACAAATACTTTTATACCTTGAAGATGACTGTCTTTTGGGATGTTACACCGTGTAGCCTGACAGAGGTTTATCGACGTTTCAGACGTGGTTTGTGCCTGCATCATCAGGGCGATAATCCGTCGATAAACATTTAAGAACTGCAATTCCTAAGAAACACTACTTTTTAATACTCCGAATATTTAATAAGTAAAATAAGAAAAATTAATTGATAATTTTGTTCTGTGAATGTCCGTACTAACAGGGCTTGAATTTACGTATGTAGTCAATTTCTTTCATAGAATCTCATCATCTCAAGCGTATTCATTGTTGGCTAATTCCATTTCACTTTTGTTTTAATAGTAGTGAAGAAAGATTTCCCTCCTGGATTTAGGCACAACAATAGATTTTTATAATCAATAATTAACAACAATGCCAAGATTTTTCCTTGCATTTTAAATGTTAAAGGTCTTCATTATTACGACACAACATTCAGAGCGCATAAAGTTTCCAAAACATTAGTGTCTATTAATGTAGGACCCTAAGCGAAATATTGTAATAGATCCTGGCAGAGGATATCAGTTTTTCGTGAGTTAGGATAATGTCGGAATACAAGAAATAAAAACAGTTCGGCAACACGAAATCTGTAGGCCTATAGGTCTATTATTTAGCCTTCGATCTAGTGGTGATAAGTAATGAATCATTGTAGTTGGGCCTTTGAAACCCCTTATGGAGATCAGCCACAAACTTATCTAAATTTTTTTTTACGAAACATGTTGTGTTTTAAAAAAGTTACACACTTTTCATACGTACTAATGGGTTTTATTTGGAGAAATTAATTACTTAATTGTACATGTGAACTGTTTGTTGGTAATTATACAGTTCCTTAAGGAAAGGAGACGTCATTAATTCTTTTCAGAGCTTCTTCAGAAGTTGGGGCATTATCACCTAATAATATATTCTTACAGATGCACGATGTAATAAAAAAGGCATGTTTTGTTTGGTATTCGTCTCGCTATCTGTGATCTGAACAATAAATTTATCTCCTTGTGCCTGTTCGATGCGTCTTTTAGATTTCAAAGCAGTCTGTACCCACCTGTCCCTTGGACGAATGTCAATTGTTTCAGCCTCTCGTTGGATGTATTGTTGGCTTACATATATCGTGTTATAAACTGCTATAGGAATTGTACAAATTCTTGAAAATGCAATAACCCGAGGCGAGGCCGACCAGCTATACATCTGTATGCAACGAATTTCGAGGACGTAAGCAGCTGTTCGTCGTAAACTGGACCTACCATGTACACTGTGTACGGAGCACAGGCTTTCGGCCGAAAGCCTGACTGGGGTTACACTGCACTGTTACTGGATAGTAGAGGAAGGATTTGAGGTTATCACGGCCCTGAACATGAAGACGACTGTCTTCTGGGTTGTAGACCCATGTAATCAGGGAGAAATCGCCCTGATGATGGAGGCAAAAATGACCTCCGAAACGTCAGTAAACTTTTACCAGACTACACGACATTATAAAACGGGAGACAGCCATCTTCGGAGGTGCGTTGTTTGCAGAAGTGTGGTGTTTTTATGTCAGAAGTTAGGACCTGTACGATAAAAGTAGTTGTGGTACCTGTTGTGGGGGATCAGGATGTTTTGAATTAGATAAGGAGGTTAAACGGAAAGAAAACTGTTAAAGGCATTTGTAGGCACTTGGTACAAAATGTTTGTAAACAATTCACTCTCTCGAAAGGTAAAAATAGTATATTTCCAATTTCCGATATTATTAGTTGTCTAAGATGAAAATGGAGACGGCATGTCCTTCTGAAATACTGGTATCTACTTACAAGCCCACACGGAGTTGCAACCCGGAAGATCGACATTGACATTATCGTAGTCGTCAGAATCTCAACGATCAAATTAAAATTTCGTGTCATTTCCTTCATTTTTCTTTCGTGTGTAATATTTCTAAAAAAGACGTCACCAAATTATGAACGTTTCCTATGAACATTTCAGTTTCCCCTTCGTTGATTTTCGTTACAGATAAAATCCAGAAGTTTAGTGCTGAAAAATTTTATATGAATAAAAATAAAAGTAATTCAAGCAGACAGTTTCCATTAAGGTTTTTATTAATATCCGATTCTCCAGTAAACACTTTATATTTATTACAGATATCGGTATTTTATGATGATTTAACTCAGTATTGTGATGATCGGAGATATATTTTTTTTTTCGAAAATAAAAGATGCAGATTCAATTTTAAACTTGTATCAATTTTTATTCTAATTTGGTTTAGAAGCCCATTAGAGCTCTATTGTAATATCTCACTGCTGACGGCCAATGAACAAATTCCCTTGTATTCACTGATTGCTCCAACCCTCGGGTTTTAGTCTCTCCCAGAGGATTCAGACACGCTTCATGCGGTAGGCCGTCCAGGTTCAGAACTGTGAATGAGTCAGTTGTCCATAACGAAACCGAGTGCCCAAGATAATTAATTGCTTGAGAGACTATTAAGCATTTTCTTCTAACCAATCTTCGACTGTCTGGTAGCTTTATGAAGGCACAGTACTGGTTCATGTAAAGACTTAGCATAACCTAAGAGCATATATCCTGACAAAAATTTCGTGGTTTTTCTTATTAGCTATAGGCAAATTCCTCTAAAACAGGCCTTCAACATTGCTTCAAATTTTCTCACTCAGATATCACCCTGTAATTTTATACAATGTAACCTCTAAACTGGGAAGTATATTCAAATTAAGAAACGACATTTTCAATGGGTGAATTGTGAAAGTAAATGGTTTGATGGGGTTCTCTAAATATTAGGCTCTGTTATGGCTCTTTGTCAACTGCAAAGGTTACTTGTCGTAAAGTAAAAACCATAGTTTGATTGAACTTCGTGAACTTTTAAATGGCGGGAATTAGGGGGGGGGGACTCACTGTGTTCTTGTTCTGGTCTGGGACTCACTAAGTACTAAATTTACGACATCCCAGAACAAGAATCGAACCAGGTACCTCACAACACAAATAAGATCCACTGCACGAGACTAGGATAGCGACAAAACTATGAACTTGTAGTCATGAAGTATTCGAGTATTTTTCTAGTCTCGGTTACCGGCTATCCTCAATGAGATATTTTGTGGTTTTCCTCAGTCTGCCCAGAATAATTCAAAGAGTATTTCGAAGCAGTCCACGAATATCTCCTTCCAAATCCTTGTCTTTTTACTAATCATTAGATATTTATATCATCCAACCTCGTTCGATACTGCTTAATCACTTTCTGTTGAATCCCCTCCCCAAAATTAACTAATACATTTTGATTAAATATAATTCAGATGAACTAAAACATTGGTGCAAGGTAAAGTTTTTGTCATGTTTTTATTCGAGTTTGGACTTAAAAAATGTGATGAAATTCTTGAAACTTACAGCAGTACAGCACAAAGAAGAAAATAATCCATTCCATTCACAGATCTGTACGTTGAGAAACACTGCCTTGGGGCATCTGTTAGGACCCACCCGAAAAGCGAGGTCTTATTTGATCATCAGTGATGATAGACTTCATTACGACAGAGTAAATAAAACAAGCCACCACAGAAACGAATTAAATTAAGAAGGTTAAAGTGTTTAAGCGACTTATTACTTTACTGTAAGTCTGAAGTGCTCTGGTTCACTTGTTGTAACACACGACCATAGTTCGGTAGCTTAATTATCTGCGCGTATGTACACACTAACGTCTTAATGGTTTGCTTTGAGCTGTGATGGATGATTACCATATCAATCAGCCTGACAAGATGGTATTATAATGCTATTAGTTACTTGCGGTATAGCGTAGCAGTCTGCTTGGCGAATAATGACGTGTCTTATTAGAGGATTGGGCAGTTCCTCGCTCAGTCCAGTGATGTCACGTGATGACCTCTGGAGTCTTTCTTTACTGACCAAACTTCATGGAGCGAAGTTCTTCGTTACAAGCTAGTAGTCGCGTACACAAGAGCCCTTTTTCACTGGTGTCTGTCCTGAGCCAGGTAAATAATGTTTACACATGCACACTCTATTCCGTCGTGATCCATCTTAATGTTATCCTCTCATGCTTAGTACGATGTCTGGCCTCAGTGAGACGAAAGAAATCCTCATAATATTACCATATTTTCGGAAAGACACATTTTAATAATATCCTCCCGCCTATGTCTTGTTCTGCTGAGTGGAATCATATTTAAGGTTTTCAGATTTCACGTGCGTACTTTTAAGCTTACACATGCGTGCTACAGGTGCCGCCCACTGCATACTCCTTGATTTGAGCAAGCTAATATTGGAATCAATGATGATTATGGTAATGTAATTTATCTCCGTTTTGAATGTGTCTTGCAGGTATTAAGCTCTTGCAAATGTGACAGGTTTTAAAAGCAGTGCGCTCAGAAAATTCCTGGACTTGAAACAAAGAAAGAACGATGTCCATTGAAAATGTGTCGGTACGAAAGTCACAGGGTTTTTATGCATAGTTTAACTCAAAACATTTAATTTTATAATCCGTGAGTTTTTTTTGTAGTGTTCTGTGTGACGACAGGTCCATATGAACAGGATCCTTCCATCCTTTTCTCGGACTGGGACCTGTTCATATACGTTCTTGGCAGATGATCCAGAAGTGGTTTGCCATTCCCTTCTTCTGTGTGTGAATGGAGTAATTATTGGGATGCC
>NW_019060416.1:482014-493615 GCF_000696155.1 Zootermopsis nevadensis
TGTTTAAGGCTTTGACCGGGATGTTCTTTTGTTAAATCTTATGTGGTACCGCCTGATTTGACTTCTAATGGTTAAGTGAAGTGTTTTCTTCGCGGTACGGTCTGGATTCGTAAATAATATTCAGACGAGCTTCGGCTTCAAAGGGTTAACCAGCTGATTTTCGTAATGGTGAGGTGTAGTGTTTTCTTCGCGGTACGGACTGAATTCATAAATAATATTCAGACGATCTTCGGCTTCGAAGGGTTAATAAAAGAATTCACACACCCCTGGGCGTACGACGTCTCAGCCCTTATGTGACAATATAAATCTGGTTCACTTAACTTCACTTCCTTCCCTTGTATCCAAAGACAGGCTTATATCAACTGCATGTTCTTATGTGTTTGTGTGTGAGAGAGAGAGCGAACCATAATCTAACAACGGACTAGGACATGGCATCATGAATATCGTGCAACGGGAAACCAGCGCCATCTTTATATAACTTTATTAAGTTTCGCGAAATTCGACGACATTTGGCCTCGCGTGTTTAGAGATTCTGAAAGGGGAGTTGAACCCTTGTACAGTCACAGACAAAAGTGACTACTATTTTCTTTCCTCGCTGTTTTCTGCAGTTTATCTTTTGTTTTTTTATCTCTTAAATTTATTCCGTCAATATCACCATGGCGACGTTATGAGTTACTCCCAGAATTTATTATTTTGGTAAAATTTGTTTCGAAATGTTGTCTATTGGCGTGATGTTGTCAGCATTGTGACGACGCCTTCGATAACAGGAACTGAAGACTCTTTACCATTTTGTTCATATGCCATACTTTTTGTCACAAAAGATGTTAGACAAATTGTTCTATTTATAATATATCTAAATGCTATTACTCAAGTTTAGAAACGTCTTAATAATGGAATTCGACGCATAAATCCGGTATTAAGCAGCAAACGTTTCTGAATGGAGCCGTGTGGCACTCTGGAAGAAAGCTCGGAGATAAGGAGGAAAGAAGTTCTATAAGAACAAAGAAGGTACTGTCTGTCAGAGCGGAGAAATGACTCGTCTCTCTGAATGCTGTCCTAAAAACATTACCCCCTTGTAAAAATGTCTTCACTGCTAGAACAATCTGCATATTTTATACGATGGGTGTCTTACCAGTGACTCGACTACTATAATAAATTCTTTATAAACCAAAAACATTACGAGAATTGGCCGAAATACTAAAATAAGGAAACTGATGGAGAACAGAGAGTCACCTGATGTTTCTAGACCATATATTAGAACAACTGTGCGCCTGCGCAAATGCGTACTCGTGTTTGAAGGCGAAGTCAGTTGTCTGCTAAGGCGGTAACTGCGAACAAGAGACGCTCTGGACTTTCGGTAACTTAGAACAGAATATTCTGGGTTTTGGGTAACTGAGAACAAATGAGGATTTAGGTAAATGCGAACAGGGGAGTCCAAGCAAGTGGGAACAAAGGAGTTGCTAGATGTCCATTAACTGCGAACAAAATCGACTACTTTAGTCTTATACAAGTTAAACATTTTAATAACTGAAACACTTTCTCAGATTCTGTTCAGATGCTGTACACATCTTTGTCTGTCGGTCTGTTTGTCACTTTGTGAGCTTCTCCGACCTCGTTGAAATGTTTGACTTACGGTTTTTTGATGATGGCTTTTTACAGACAGACTTGCGGTCTTGAATACAATTTCGGAACACTTATTAAGTATAAATGTTGGTAAATGTTTATAGCAAACGGCGCTTACAGTAGGTCCCATTGTGGCCCAACAAAAGAGATTATGGTTATTCGTGGTTAATTGAGGGATTTGTAAGGTCGCTGTGTACTAAATAATAGAACCAAATTGCAGAGTAGAGACCTACAATGAATGCAGAGGACAAAAGCAATAGAAGAGTCTAATTCAAATTGAAGTGTATTATATCGACACGGCTTCTAAATAACTGGTTAAAGGGGGAAAAAAGTAAAACGACGTAGTACAGTTAGAAAGAAAGAAAGAAAGAAAGAAAGAAAGAAGGAAGGAAGGATAAGGAACGAAAACGAAAGAGACAAAGGAAGAGAGAATAATAAATTAAAGACGAAGGAAAGAGTAAAATATCTATAAGTAAAGAGAGTTAATATTTTAATATTTTCCGTCAAATCACAATTTTAATAAGATAATAAAATATAAAATATTTAAAATATCACTTCACGTTCCGCATCGAATGATCGATTTACAAATTGGAACGTCTCTTACGACATGTTTCGGTTATATTTAACCGTCCTCAGGTATAAATTAGATTGGTAAAATTTAAAACTCGAATTAAAAAAAAATTTACAATGTTATGCAGTTTATTGAAATGTTCTTATCAGATTACTCTTATATATTAGAACGAAGGTATTGTTTTTTATATGGCGTGGTTCATCTGATGTTCAATATTAGTCGGTGATGAGTTGATAGAGACATGACGTGTCTGGCGGAAGACATCTAGAAGTATTACTGTGTCGGGTCGAGGTTTAATACTGAATTGAGAGAGAGAACAACAGAGTATAATTACCTTTTCTCCCATTTACCGTAATTAAGCAAGCATGCCAATTTTCGGCACTGTATAGGCTGTGCGCAGACAACTTATGGATATATAAATAATGAGTGAGCTGGTAAACTAATATAATATATAGACCCACTTGATCACCACAAAAATAAATTGTGTGATTTTAGAAATCTAATATAAATTAGCCGTACATTTTTTAAATTCAAATAAAGGGACTGTTTATATTTACAGAGCATGAATAAACAGCTTACACGATTTTATAAATGTCAATTTAATAACTAAAATGTTAACAGAGCGATCGGAATGAGAGAAGACGAATTTATCCAACAGCCTCCAACCCATTTTTTCTAAAATCTGTCTTTGTGTTATCTTCTCTTCTATGCCTTGTGTCTTCCGAGTCGCCTCTTCTAACTCAGCAGGCTTCCAAACCAAAATTTGGAAAGCATTTCTTATTTCCTTCGTGCGTTACATTCTCTGCCTATCTAATACTTCTGGGTTTTATCATCTTAAAAATATTTGACGAACAGTACAAACTATGGAGCTCCTCGATATGAAGTTTTATTTGGCCTCCTGTCAATTCACCCTCTTCGGTTCAAATATCCTCCTCAGACTGTTCTCAGACGCTTGCAATCTGTGTTCGTCCCTTAACGTGACAGAGCAGATTTAATACCTACACGAGACAACAGCTAAAGTTATAGTCCTGTGTATTTTAATTCTGTTCTTTTACATAGCTCTGAGTTTGCTTCTAGACCAATACTAGAGTTGAAACAAACTTTTACAGACTTCTTATTTTCGTGTCTGGAATAAGGAATTTCGCAAAACTTATTTACCACCAAATTTCTCAACATTTGTATCTTCGTAAATATTTATGTTTAAGATTTCGGTTTCTGGATGTAGTTCGAGGTTCATATTTTGAGCTGACTCGCGCCAAGCCACCAGAGAAAATTATGGTACTACAATTGGTTTACAGTATACGTTGATTGCAGAAATTAACAGAAAATGGAAAATATTAATATAGGTCTATAGATATTCCTATAATGCCACGGTGGTCTAGCGGTTAGAACGCTGGCCTTGTAATCCTGGGGGTCTCGGGTTCGATTCCCGGCGGTGCCCGAATTTATAACTTGTGTTGGGCAAGGCCGTGGTCTAGGCAACACGGAGTTTTCCTCCGTGGCATCCCAACAATTACTCCATGCACACACAGAAGAAGGCAATGGCAAACCACTGCTGGATCATCTGCCAAGAACGTATATGAACAGATCCCAGTCCGAGAAAAGGATGGAAGGATCCTGGTCATATGGACCTGTCGTCAGACAGAACACAAAATAAGCAAGTTTTTGCTTTGCCTTGTAATCCTGGGGTCTCGGGTTCGATTCCCGGCGGTGGCGGAATTTATAACTTGTGTTGGGCAAGTCCGTGGTCTAGGCAACACGGAGTTTTCCTCTGTGGCATCCCAACAATTACTCCATTCACACACAGAAGAAGGCAATGGCAAACCACTTCTGGATCATCTGCCAAGAACGTATATGAACAGGTCCCAGTCCGAGAAAAGGATTGAAGGATCCTGTTCATATGGACCTGTCGTCAGACAGAACGCTGAATAATAATAATAATAATAGATATTCCTACTTTTTCGAGAAAAAAAATTAAATTATATTGACTAAAAATCTTGTGCTGAACGATGCTTTGACTCATACGTGTCTTTCCGATATCTTCATTGTCATTTCAAGTGAGCAACTGAATAATCTGACTGATTCTAAACATTGCAAGAATTTATTGTCTTGAACTTTCGGAGATGTTCAGTGACGTAATTGAATGAAGGACCTCGATGTTAACGTATGGTTTGACTGAACCTGCTGGAGTATGTCACGCGCGGCTTGGCGTGTTGGTCGAAGGCAGACAACGAACAATTCAGATGCCCGAGAAACGGTGCTATTATGCACTGCGGTTTTTAAAAAAAAACACGCTCGTTGCAACATCTGGCAAAGCGGTTTTCTTCTGTATTCACCACAGAAAAGCTGACTGTTAACTGATAATGAACAATAACGTTTCTGGTTTGTGAGCGGGGCATTAGGAAATTTCATTTTTTTTTAAATGTTCAATACATAAATTAATTGTTTGCCTGCATAACATTTCGCAGGACGATGCTCACTTTTTTATAAATTATACTAACGCCATACACAGCACACGAAAACTAATTTATATCGGCTATAGGCTTCATTCGGTGGTATCAAATTTGGTTTTTATCTAATTATTTTATATATGCGTTTCTTTTCTCTCAAGGCGTATACGAGCTTGGTGTCTTGAAATATGCCACGACCCTCTCCTTCCAAATCCTTGCGTCTCCTCATCTCTTTTTTCACTGTATCGCGGAAACAGTGACAGTTGACAGATGCTTAGCGTAGTGCCAGAGGGCTTGCCTTTTATTCAGGAGAACCTAGGTTCGACTGCTGGCTGATGAACCTACCAGCATCCTGACAGGGACCTTTTTATTCTGTTGACATTTTGGCTCTGTGCAGGGCACTTTTTATTCTGTTGACATTTTGGCTCTTTTTAATGACGTTAGTTCAGATGCATGCGTTATATATCGGCGTATGCTAAAATGTAGTAAATTAAATATAGGGGCCATCTTGTTCCTTAATGCATGGAGGGACTGAGGAAGACCAAGTTATGGCTCCAGTTGTAGATTTTTTTTTAAAAATACTGTTATATCGGCCGTAATGCCGTAGTTATATTTTGGTTGTAATGTGTGCACCCTTGCCACAGGCGCGTTGAATGTGACTGTGGATGGTGACACATTCCGTTGAAAACTGGAAGCCATTTTAACTTGGCGCTATTAAAAGGCCGTTTGTGATGTCAGTTAGCAGTCAGGTTAGGTTATGTTAACAGATCAATGTACAGAGGGGGGATATATCAATTCTTCTTACCCTCCGCCTCGCACCTTGTACCATAAACTAGAAGCTCATCACGGAAATATAAGCAGGCAATTGTCTAACAGTTTTACCATATGTTGGGGGATGGCGGGAGGAAGTATTGTTATTCATTAGATTGCAGCGGTGAATTCAATACCTGCATGCAACAGTGGCTTACGCCCCTTGAACTTGAGAGTCCTACCGTTTCCTTAAGTCACAGACGTTTTAATTGTCCTTTTCGCCTTTAATCGCCTCATTTTAGACGTTGATAATAAACTTTAATAGGAATAGACCATTCAGAAACACACAGAGGATACTATTGACTTTAACTTCACGGAATAGGAGCTGGCAATGAGTTACACTTTGAGCGGGATTTGAAGCCAATATCCTCACATATAGCTGCATCAAGACCTCGCACGACTTTTTTTAATGTTCTTTTTCAGTACTGTACTCTGACTTGCTAAGTTTAAGTTTATTTGATCAATAGATGGCCGTTTTAGTTCCTTGTCTGGGTCCATTATTTTTCATCTGGCATATAACTTTATTTTTACTTTTATCATCCATACTTTTTTTATTTGTATTGTTCTGTCTGGCGACAGGTCCATATGAACAGGATCCTTCCATCCTTTTCTCTTCTCGGACTGGGACCTGTTCATATACGTTCTTGGCAGATGATCCAGAAGTGGTTTGCCATTGCCTTCTTCTGTGTGTGAATGGAGTAATTGTTGGGATGCCACGGAGGAAAACTCCGTGTTGCCCAACACAAGTTATAAATTCGGGCACCGCAGGGAATCGAACCCGAGACCCCAGGATTACAAGGCCAGCGTTCTAACCGCTAGACCACCGTGGCGGTATCATCCATACTACCAGATTTAATTGAGGGATGATTTAAAATGTTTCAACATGGATAAACTCTTCACAAACATCAAACATTCATATTTCCATACTTTCTTTATAAGGTTCATATTATTATCTATCCGAGTGTTTCGGGTCCGATTTATTGTCTTAAGGAATTTTTTTTTTTCGAATTGCTCTAAAAACCACGGTCTTTAAGACGTGTTACAAAGGTACATATTTTTATTTCAGAAAGTGTCCTGAGTTTTATTCCGCCCAGTGGATGAATCGAACGATTACTTTGTGCCGCCACGGTGGTTAATAATATAAATTTGGTTATTGGTTATTCAGGACTGTGAATACGAGAAATTTATTTATTTTGAGGGAATTTATTTTCTCATTGGAATTCTTAACCTATTAAAAAGATAACAGCTTAACGCCCAATAAGAAATCATTCGTGAGAGTTTCATAGCAATTGTACAGTTGTTTGTCTCGGAAATTCTTGTTCACAATGATTTGAGAGACTTGTGCTGTTTTCACATTCAGCTGCTTTCGCATCCCCGTGTCGTCCTCACTCCGAAGCAATGCAACTTTAGTGTGGAGGACGGCAGGTGCCGAGCGACTTTCTCTTTACAGCACTCAGCATTTTGGTATTCCACCCCCACACAATGGCTTCTTCCTCTCGTTTCGCCCTCCACTACATATAAACACGCGTCCTAAGTTCTAATCACGCTAATTAATCACAGAATAACAACAGCCGACCGTCAGCCGGTGACTGCCCTACTGTTTGCATATACATGACTGCCAGCTGTGTTCTGCAGAAGTGGATTATGTGCTTTAAACCAACGCTACTTTGAACTGTGACCACTTCAATATTCCTGTCACGTTGAAAGATGAGGCAATAAATTGGATCTTTAGAAGAAAAAAAGAATCATGTCAGAGTGCGAACTGGATACATCTTGTAATGATAGGGGTCAGTTTTGGGCTCTTGTACACACGATAATGAACCTTAGGGTTGTTAGGTTAGCTCAATTCTGAAAGTTTGCTGCGATGGTGCATTGTTGAAGTAAACTGTTTTCTGGATATTATCCATCGTCCAACACTAACTAAAATCAATAAAGAACCACGACGTTTCGAAGATGGGAGTCTATTGATTTTATTAAGTCTTGGGCGATGGATAATATCCAGAAAACAGTTTACTTCATGTTAGGTTAGGTTAGGTTTGGTTAGGTTAGGTTAGGTTACGTTAAGTGAGGTTAAGTTAGGTTAGGTTTGGTTAGGTTTGGTTTGGTTAGGTTAGGTAAGGTTAGGTTTGGTTAGGTTAAATTAGGTTAGGTTTGGTTAGGTAAGGTTAGGTTAGGTTAAGTTAGGTTAGGTTAGGTTAAGTTAGGTTATGTTAAATTAGGTTAGGTTTGGTTAGGTAAGGTTAGGTTAGGTTAAGTTAGGTTAGGTTAGGTCTTCACTAGCTGAGCGTCTGTTTCTCAGTAAAATTCCGCTCTATCTGTATGAGAGTAAGGCTCTTGTCGGTACAGGATAAATCCATTTTGTGTGTTGTGCGTGTAGCCGAATTTTAAGGAAATGTCACAGCTGTTAGCACAAGAGAGTGTATTGTTTCATAGGTCACTTTTGGTTATACGGAGATGCGGGTCGTTCCGTTTGGGTGACGCGAACGACTAATGATGGCAATGACGTGGATTACAAAACGCGCACGCGCCATGATATGTATCGGGTGTCGCCTCATGGAGCCCGCTTGTACCTTCCCGTCCCGGTCGTAGTCGGGCAACTGGTGGCTGAGTTGGTCGGTCCGTTTGTGAAACGTAGCTCCGTATTTGTGTCGTCTCCTCTTTGGGTTTAATCTGTGTGCCTTCAAGATCCGTTTGAGACCTCTGGGCAAGTTCCCGGTTCGAAATGTTACCGATTCCAGACGCCGATTGGCTGGGAGGGTTCCATAGCCGGCAGAGAGAACGTCGAATCTTGGAATGGATACCAACAGTCCTTATATTTTCGGACTTTTCTTCAGGCTGTTTTGTCGAATGCTGGGAACCTTCAGATGTGTCACGACCGCTTTCTACTTCGAAATACTTTGTCTTTCTCTCAGTTTATACAATTTCCGGTTTATTCTTACGTCGTGGTACGTGTAGAGTTGAAACAACGGTGTTTTGTTGTTTCATATTTTCTTTGTGGCCAACAATTTCCTAGGTTCTGACAGACCTATAAATTAAATATCATGTTATTTTATACTAAAATTTTGAAATGCATTGGCAACATATATTTTAGTGTTTTCAGTTTACATTTATTAATGATATATTTTAATTACGGTGTAGACCTATCGCAGCCTACGTAATATTTATCTTCAATTTGAGAGTGACGAGCATCGAACGCGTGACTGTCACATATGAATACAAACGCTAATCATTTCACCACGGCGTTTGGTCTTAATTCATTCTTATAAAATCTTGCAAATGCATTCTTAATCACACTTAAGTTTTAATTTGACATGAGTGTACGCTTAATAGCAAAGCCACAAGCCGGCAATAGGTCAAATAGTTAGGGGTGTGGATTTTGAGAGGGGTCACTGGGGGTGTAAGGGTTGGGCAGCCAAGCGCGCAAAACTATAGTACTATTGTTATTTGAGCTTCGCGTGCTCCTCATTATACGCAATGCGCACCCGCTGGGTGGAGTGAGGTTTTCAAACACAAGCTGTTACATGCTCCCCTAGAGGGGGAAGGGGGTTGCTTGCTTTGAGGTTTCGACACCCGTCATTGTGCTAATTAGTTACGGCAGCTAACAGAAGAGCGATCACTTTAATTAGATTCCCAGTAGTTGAGAAATCTTCGCTAATTACTGAGATCAGCCTTTCTCATTGACTGATGCCGTCTTCATCATAAACGCAAAGCTATCATTTTGCCTACGCACCACCTACGAAGGTATAAAGGAAAAACCTCCAAGCAGTCTCAGGTTCTACAGATCGAGAGAGGCTGGATCTCCCGTAACCGAGAGGGTCCCTTATTCCTCAAAACGAAAAAAGACGAATTCTTCAAAACGCTATGTTTTTAATTTTTTTTTAAATTTCAACTGGGGATAGATACAGCCCAGAATAAAGAAACTGGGAACACTATTAGAGCCGAAAATACTTAGAGAAGATTCTAACGTCTGTAAAAATGTGTTAATGTTCGTAGCTCGTATAAAGATAGAAGACAAATAAAACACTGATATGACAGACAAGTAATTATGACAGGCCACTTCTGATGGTCTGATACAGCTCGAAATGCATTTGTCCAGCACAGATTATGTATTTTTCGCCATAATTTTATTAAAAACTAGCTGGTCAACTTAGTATTAAGTAGCTACAAAGTATAAGACCAACTATTTGTCTTCATGGCATGGTGCTTAGAATCTCAAGGCATCTTTACGTTAAATTTCAGTTCTAAAAGCGGAAGGACGTATCATCATGTATCTCATCCTTTATGTATAACTTACAAAATTTGAATAAACCAACCACTTTCATCACGATTATTGGCTATTTGTTTCCTTAATCGCTAAAAGCGTTTCGGCTTAGTTTAGCCATCATCAGTGACTACACAGTTTAGTATACGTAAAGGGTATAAGACCATCCCTCAAGAAGAACCCACTATAAACAGACCACCGTCAGTCCTTGTATACGAATGGAAAATCTGGTAATAAACGAGGTGAAAGGAAACACGAGATAAATGAATCTCACAAGAATAAGGGACGATACGTACGATGTATAACTGTCAGAACGTTTCTGAGCCTTAAACGACCGCAGGAGATTATAAAACTGAACTCTATAATAATATTACGTGAAAATAACACAAAACATTTGCATTATAATAGACGGGAAGTTAATGACAACTTACAGTAGTAATTTTCCATCATTTATGGTGATGTAGATAAGTACAGAGTGCTTGAATGTACATATATTTTCTCTCTGAACTCCAATGCCTCTTCAGAATTTCAATGTTTGTAAGATTCAGTCATTTCACTGTTACGTTGGGTTTTGTGATTTAATATGTTCTTTTATCCTAATATTAAACCAAACTCATTTATAGTCACTGATGATGGCTTCATGAAGCCGAAACGCTTTTAGCGATTAAAGAAACAAATAGTCAATAATTTTGATCAAAGTGGTTGATTTATTTAAAGTTTACTGTACAGTACAACACGAAATGATTGGTTTTAAGATTAGAAAACTGAAAGATATAATATCTCGCATATTGTATGTTGTTTGCTATCGTGTCGTCTCACAGTGATCGTCCTATGCATTATAGATGGTTGCGTAATCACGTAGAATAATGATTTATAACAAAAGTAAAATAGATAACCCAAACAATGTATTACTTTACATGACTAAATTAC
The DNA here is from genome assembly GCF_000696155.1 of Zootermopsis nevadensis. The sequence continues at coordinate 492,660 of NW_019060416.1, forward strand.
ATGTGATCGAGCTTTTGTTACGTACGTGAATACAAAGTCGACTTATGGGTTCAAAGTATGGAATTGCGTGTTCATTTTTAGTGATATTATGAATTATATAGATGGGTTTCTGAATTCCCTTTTCAAGTCATTGTTTTTGAAAAAAGTTTTGTCTATAGGGGATCAGCTACAAGACATGAATTAAACTCGGTTCACAATATTTTGTATAAATTACGCAGAAACTTCTGAATTAAAAGTGGACTAACCGCTTGGATTACGGGAATAGGTTTGTCATCTTTGATGTCGAAAGATTTCATTGTTTTTTTTCTCTTTGGTTGCAAACTTGATGATGTCTTGGTGATTTCATTCACCACCTGTGGGCCCAGGACGTCTCAAGGACTCACTAAGCCTCCTATTTATTGGTACGTGTTTCTCTTTCGGCAAGAGTAAAGTTGGCTGGAGCCTGTATCTGGTTATTCGGTTGAATCTTGTGCCAAGGCGAAACTTTTATGGCCTGTTTCAGCTTTCTGAAACCCGAGGTGTATAATCCACCTTCTCGCCGCAGTGTACAAAAACAGAATTAGACGGCCATAAAACCAAGTATTGTGTTACGTAATTATTTAATGACGTCCTATTTTCCATATATCGCACAGCGGGCAGTGTTCGACAAAGGGCCGGCTGCTGTTTCACGTTCGTCCGCGGGGGTCAGTTTTATGAGCCTCTATTTCGCACGCAAACAAATGTTTTCTTTATTTATCCAATGGAGATGCGTTCTCTTTTCGGTAAACGGGGAAGCCTGCGTACTGAGTTACACGAAAAATGGCCACGTAATGCCCATAAACCGGAATTAATTGTACCGGACAGAGGGATATACGAGGTGCGATCGGAAAGTTTCAAGACTGTGTCAATAGCGGGCGAACCGGATGTAGTACGAGCTTCTGCCGCTAGGGGGTGCGGCCTACATTCATAGTGAATCA
>NW_019060416.1:514537-528004 GCF_000696155.1 Zootermopsis nevadensis
GAAATCTCGACTGTGGTATAATTCTTAGCGGTCTCACAAGGCGAATACCGAGACTCCTTAAAATAGGCCACGGCCATCTTCTTTAAAATTCGACCATACTCAGCGTTAGTGATTACCTTAAAACAACCTGCGATGCTCTATTTTTCTGAAACTGAAACTGTGTTATTATACAACGCGAAGACATTACCATATATCGACCCACGATGCATATCCTATATAGCTGGAAAAGCGTCGTTAAATAAGGGAAGAAATAAAATGACGGGAAAACATGGGAATAGAACACAATAGACCAGTAATGGCGTCTTGTCCGTCCCAGTAATCTATCCCTTTAACACCCGTGCAAACTGAACAAATTGCATTAGTCTGAGTAGGATTTTTGATCTCCAGACGACAAGCAACCATCTTTGAATTAGTCTACTTACTGGACACGGCCGGCTAGCGGTTAGAACGCTGGCCTTGTAATCCTGGGGTCTCGGGTTCGATTCCCGGCGGTGCCCGAATTTATAACTTGTGTTGGGCAAGGCCGTGGTCTAGGCAACACGGAATTTTCCTCCGTTCACTGTCATAAAGTCTTTGTAAATATTGTACAGTAAATTAGACAATAGTGCTGATACTTTAAATAGAATTTTAACTTAATGTTTGGCCAGAATGATTGGGTATTTCCAAATTCTTATTCGACAGTTCGTAAACTCTTTTGTACGTTTAACAGTCGAAGATAAAGGTCTTCCCTGACAGTAGTTCCGTTTGTTGTACAGGTCTGCAAATGCGTTGTTTAGAGCTACAAAATTTAGCATTCACACACAGAAGAAGGCAATGGAAACCACTTCTGGATTATCTGCCAAGAACGTATATGAACAGGTCCCAGTCCGAGAAAAGGATGGAAGGATCCTGTTCATATGGACCTGTCGTCAGACAGAACACTAAATAAATATATAACTTACTGGACTCCTTATGGTTCAACAAATGAGCCCTAGAGAGACGAAAACTTTTGATGTCATTTCGTCTTCAGCTCCTGACAACGTAGTTAAATTGTCTTTGAGAACTTGACCGACATTGCAGAGGTACATAGTGGACCGGAATAGCTCAGTCGGTATAATTTCTTACTACGGACTGAGCCAGCTTCTTACCTTAGGGGCATCGGGGGCCCTTTCCCCAAATTGCTGCCGGGGCGTGACGAACATCTAGTGTTGAGGTCGAGAATAAAGGATCTATTACTCTTACCACCACAACCGCTCTCCGCCACCCAGCGCCATCATGACAAGTAGCCAGGCAGCTTTACTTTTATAGAGGTTCTTACTGCCTCCATCATCAGGGCTATAAGACATCGCGCTCTGAAACATCGATCAGTTTCCACCGCACTAGGCGACGGGATTTAACAGAAGACTGTCATTTCGTCGCCGTGTTTTGAGTTTAGGGACCTGCTGCTAATACAAACATAAATTAAACCTAATTTGAATGGATATTCTTTTAAGTGAAAGTCTCCTGCGAATAGTCGTGAAACATACATTTAACTTGTTACTTTGTCGTAGTTGCTTCCCAGTTCTGTTTAAACTTCGACCCCGAATGTCGTCTTAATATTTAAAGTTTCAGTCCGTACCTGAAAGGAAACAGCGCTTAACAATTACAGTACTTATTATTCAGTAAGATAGTGTAGTTGCGTCATATTGTGACTTATTAAATTAAAATTAAATTATTTGGTTATTCCGTCAAATCACAATGTATTTAAAATAAGATAATTAAAATAATTAAAATATCATTCTGTGTTCCATATCGAATAATCTATTTACAATTGTAATTATCTTATTTTAAATACATTGTGATTTGACGGAATAACCAAATAATTTAATTACAAAAAAATATATTGTTAATGCTATTTGGATAAATAATCGATGTTGTATCTGAGGATCATGAATTATTTGATACAATTTTTGGGCAAAAAAATTTATTGATTGTGTTACGAAGGGTATAAGTAGCTTTGCATGTATCTTGAAACTTTTTTTTGTTAGATTTCTTCAGTTCTTTATAGTGGGTTGTCAGCCCAGTCGGACATGCCAAAGCGTCTCAGAAGTGTTATTTTAGAACCCTGTTCTGCCGATAAGTCGGCCAGTTCACTGTGTAATATCCCATGCCTCGGTATCCATATCACTTGTACTACGTTTTGATATTACTGACTGGACATAATTCAATCAGTATTATCAAAACCTAGTACACTAGGGACAACTCACCTAGCTAAGTGACTGACCAAAAGCTGGGTTCGATTCTTCAAAAATAAAGCAGTTTTCCGTGAATCCCATTTTTAGATTTCAGGTTAGAAGCGTGCATTACCGTGGGTAAAGTCACTGGATCATGGAAGTAAACATTTCTAACTAGCGCCAAGGTTAACTTTAAGCCTGGGGTCTCGGGTTCGATTCCCGGCGGTGCCCGAATTTATAACTTGTGTTGGGCAAGGCCGTGGTCTAGGCATCACGGAGTTTTCCTCCGGGGGCTTCCCCGGTTTCTCCGTGGTATCCCAACAATTACTCCATTCACACACAGAAGAAGGCAATGGCAAACCACTTCTGGATCATCTGCCAAGAACGTATATGAACAGGTCCCAGTCCGAGAAAAGGATGGAAGGATCCTGTTCATATGGACCTGTCATCAGACAGAACACTCTGACACGTTGGTTAACATATCTAATGTGATTTTTAGGTGTAGAAGGAGTTGAAACCTAACCTCGAAGAATTAGACTCATATTCCACTTTTATTCTCATCCCCTGCAATTCCAGAATTACGACAAACAATTCCCTCCATTATAGACTAGAACAACAAGCGATCGGAATTAATCCCTAAAACGCACTGCAAAAAGTCCCTACAATCACGTACAGAGCTGTAATTGTACCAATAATAATGGATATCTTAAGTGGTTGCTTTGTTCTATCTGAAGACCATAAAATGCAGAAGAATGTTCATTTCCTTGCCTTCATCTCAGGGCTGACCAAGTTTTGTATCAAATGCGCTCTGCGTTTCATGTCGTTGGATAGTTTGTGTGTATTAAAATTAAAGACGACATATTTAATACGTTGAAGAAGTGTCTTCTGATTCGTCGAGGTACTTTAACGGCAAGTCCTGTTATCAAGGAAGCTCCATCTGACTTTACTGCAACATACGTACGTAGCAGGCGTTGCCTGTCAGACAAGCTCTAGTCTGTCAGATTCGTTAACGTTTCGAGAACTTACTTTCTCCATCTTCGGGGATGAAGATGGAAACAGCGGGTTTCTCCGAAACGCTACGCACGAGTTTACACGGCTTCAGATTCTAAGAAGAACAACACTCACAAGTTGTGTCTTGTACTCTTTGGAAGAGTAAAGCAACTGTCTACTGTCGGGACTCGAATCCCGGCAGGGGCGTATTCTATTTTCGCCATCATGTTTTAGAATATTTCTAGATTCCGTTCGGGCTCCCACCTAGTGGTAAGCGGGAACACCACCCATGTTTAAGCTGCCTGGTAGTGAAGATGATCGTGTAGATATTTGATTGGACTCCTTGGATGGGGGATGAGCCCATTACAAGAATTTTACCTATACATAACAACAGAACCCAGAAGGAACAGCAGTACACCCGTGTCCCGAATGTGATTTGAACCCACAGTACCAGGGTTCTACTTACAGTACCCTGAGGACGAGGACAGATGGTTCTCGAAACGTTGATTTTCTCTTATGCCCGAGAATAATTTACTATACATAGTCGCCGTGAAAGCTTCAGATCATCAATTGCCAAATTGTTATTAATATATTTGTTTGTTTTTTAAGTGTCTTTCTAGTTTCGAGAGAGGTTATTAATTGTATTTGAAGAGAACAGATTACAAAATTGGTAACGCGTAATACAAAACAGAATGATAATGCTGCCAACCCCAGCGATCATTTAGCGTCAAATGATTCCACAGGGTGGTCGAATCCGGTGAAATTGAAGCGACTGAGGATTAATCAGCCCTAAACTCCTTCAGGTTACTGTCACTAGAACGAGTAAGGTAAACTTCAAAAGTAAGAATGGTTGGTGTACCTGCTGAGATTCGATTTGGATGATTCGTTAATTCAAACCAGAAGCGTTAATACCGTGATGACGGAGGCAGTATGACCTCTGACACGTTGGTTAACATCGACCAGACTACACAGCGCAACAACCCAGAAGACGGAAATCTTCATACTCTGATGACGGAGGCAGTATGACCTCTCAAACGTTGGTTAACATCGACCAGACTACACAGCGCAACAACCCAGAAGACGGAAATCTTCATACTCTGATGACGGAGGCAGTATGACCTCTCAAACGTTGGTTAACATCGACCAGACTACACAGCGCAACAACCCAGAAGACGGAAATCTTCATACTCTGATGACGGAGGCAGTATGACCTCTCAAACGTTGGTTAACATCGACCAGACTACACAGCGCAACAACCCAGAAGACGGAAATCTTCATACTCTGATGACGGAGGCAGTATGACCTCTCAAACGTTGGTTAACATCGACCAGACTACACAGCGCAACAACCCAGAAGACGGAAATCTTCATACTCTGATGACGGAGGCAGTATGACCTCTCAAACGTTGGTTAACATCGACCAGACTACACAGCGCAACAACCCAGAAGACGGAAATCTTCATACTCTGATGACGGAGGCAGTATGACCTCTCAAACGTTGGTTAACATCGACCAGACTACACAGCGCAACAACCCAGAAGACGGAAATCTTCATACTCTGATGACGGAGGCAGTATGACCTCTCAAACGTTGGTTAACATCGACCAGACTACACAGCGCAACAACCCAGAAGACGGAAATCTTCATACTCTGATGACGGAGGCAGTATGACCTCTCAAACGTTGGTTAACATCGACCAGACTACACAGCGCAACAACCCAGAAGACGGAAATCTTCATACTCTGATGACGGAGGCAGTATGACCTCTCAAACGTTGGTTAACATCGACCAGACTACACAGCGCAACAACCCAGAAGACGGAAATCTTCATACTCTGATGACGGAGGCAGTATGACCTCTCAAACGTTGGTTAACATCGACCAGACTACACAGCGCAACAACCCAGAAGACGGAAATCTTCATACTCTGATGACGGAGGCAGTATGACCTCTCAAACGTTGGTTAACATCGACCAGACTACACAGCGCAACAACCCAGAAGACGGAAATCTTCATACTCTGATGACGGAGGCAGTATGACCTCTCAAACGTTGGTTAACATCGACCAGACTACACAGCGCAACAACCCAGAAGACGGAAATCTTCATACTCTGATGACGGAGGCAGTATGACCTCTCAAACGTTGGTTAACATCGACCAGACTACACAGCGCAACAACCCAGAAGACGGAAATCTTCATACTCTGATGACGGAGGCAGTATGACCTCTCAAACGTTGGTTAACATCGACCAGACTACACAGCGCAACAACCCAGAAGACGGAAATCTTCGTCCTTGTACATGATGCATATTCGCACCAGGAACTGCTCAGAAACAATCGTGAAGAAGAATGGGTGATGCAGAGAGACCTATAAGGACTTGACACTTCTTCATAGCTTCACGGAATGGCAATAGAGGATGATGACTAGCAAAGCCTATTGCTTCATCATTTTGTTTAATGTAATATTGTTTTGTGCAGAGGCTAGCGATAATGTGACGGATGATAGTGTCATAAGAACCTGCAAATTGGATTGGTTCGGGAGAAATCTCGTTGCGGCCAATATTATGAGTTGGTAATTATCCGGAATAACCCGGAACTAACTTCATGACGTAGTAGTTTTCAAACGATGGAACGTGAAACCCTGTGAGAAGTAAGCGGACATCCGTGTAAATATATTTTTGTTAATTCGCTATAACTTAAAAAAATATATGTTAATGTTAGGAATTTCGTGAGGTTTTGTAAGCATATTTTCTCACTCTCTGGCATTCAAGAAACTCGTGATAAAAGAATAACGTTTGAAAGGGAAGTTAGAGCAGATTTAAATAATAACGCAAACCAGTGATTAGATACATTACATTAGATCGGAATTGGATTGAAATGGGACTTGAATTGAAAGACATTTCAGAATTTTCGGTAAGAGTGAAACCAATTGGAACGTCTGATTTGTTTCTTAGTTGTGACTTGATACTTTCTTGATAAAATCTTCTCATTTGATCAGCCGTGTCCAATCGCAGCAGAAGTCCATAGTTTTTGACATCTTGTCTGTCTCAGTCTTTCGGAATGTGCTCCGAATTAATGTAGCCGAGTGTTCGGTAGAATGTGATCGCCATTAAAGAATTATGTGTATGTTGAGGTCAGCAGGGACTATGAATGAATAAGCATATGACTTACTAGTCCGCTCCTATTATTAAGTTTACTAGATTAAATTAACTTAAATTTACTAGATTAGATTCAACGTATAATAACAAAAAAAAAATCTCAAAATTTGTATGTTTATGAATTATAAAGGTCTACATATGAAAATTCCACACGACTAATAACAGTTACAACTATCAAACCGCGAGATAAATCTAGATTTTACGTCGATAACGCAACGTAAAAATTTTGAATGAAATCACGTGATATAAGAAAATTTTGGTGTACTCTTGTTCATTACGTCATAAAAATATTAAGTCAAACATTAATATATAATTGTTATCATTTGACAGAGTTCTTTGTACAAAGTGAGAGAACGCATCACGGGCTGATCGTGTCTGTCCATCCGTCCGTCCAGTCGGTTAAACTCAAGAACCACTGGACGGATTTGGATAAAATTTGGTGTGGAGGTTGTGCTATTCTGCACGGTCTTAAAATCGTACTTTTGAATATGGTATGAGCGGTGGCAACAAAATGGCGGATGAGGAAAGTCGTGAGGTGGACATTGATGTGCTGCGATCTGGTTGCCAAAGGGAGAATTACCAGACAAAGCGGATTTAATAACTCTAAATACGTGTTGCAAAGGACGCATGGGGATATTGGGTGCAGTGATTTCGCCGCCATTGGTTCTGTAGTCGACAGGCCCTAGACCCTGAGTTCCCACGGCCTTCACTTACTGAGTTCTAAGTGATTAAATCTGTTTAAGTAGAACAAAGATCTGGCTGAAACACAGGGAACAATTTCTCTGAGTGTCACCCTATGTTCTCGAAACTTCTTTACAAACCAAAACAGTTAAGATCTGGAAGCGTATTAATGACGTCAACAGGACCGGACAAATTTGAAACACACCATCCCCTAATCGAAATGTCACCGTTTGTAAATTGCTTTAAATCGAACATTCAGAACGACGTGCATAAAAACACTAGGCCCTAATAAGGCCCTGTTGTGGGTTTCAAGCTAAGATGATAACACGATTGTAATGAAGGTACAGTGCTTAGAAATTGCGGATGTGCTGGAAGAACATTTATTGGCTATAATGGTATTTAATAGACTAATCTCTTTTACTGCAACCGGAGGTCGACGACTTTGTGCCAACAGCGTCCCAGCGCATATCGATAGTGCATTTCACCAACGTTAACACTACATCTGCTCAGATTGTTCGCCTAATAGTGACTGGCTAATCACGATGGATTTTACAAACACCTCAGAAACGTGGTAAACTTCTATTAGACCACACGGCCCTTCAACCCATAAGACAGAAATCTTCATACTAACCGCTGTGAAAACTTCAAATATCGCCCTGAAGATGGAGGCAATATGACCACCGAAACGTTAGTAAACATCGACCAGACTGCACAGCGCAAAAACCCAGAAGACGGAAATCTTCATACTAACCGCTGTGAAAACCTCAAATCTTACATGAATAGTAACAGTTTTTTTGAATAAATACTAAAATTTTTGGTCAATAAATCTGTATGTCTCTTACGTCTTAGGCATATTTTAAATTTAATATCGGACTTATGAGGTAACTTACTCACTTATGGCTTTTCTCACCCATGTCCATCAGTCCTCTATTCTCACGGCTAATTTCAGTAAGATTCGAGCTCTGTACAATAAGCAAAGATGGTTTAACAGGGTTTCTGCTATTACACACGATTTTGCCTTAGAACTTGTCCAGGCTATGTAAAAATGAACCAGCTGATTTTGTGGTAGCAGAAACTGCCATTGAACACTAATCTGGCCCAGTTCCACCCACTATCATCACAACATGCCTCCATCTTAGTATTTCCTCACATATTTTCAGTTTCCAATATTTACGCTTTTTAAGAGATTTCATTAACAAATTTCTCTATGAACTTTTATGTTTTCTGTCAGCAAATTCCACCCATTATCTTGATTTAACAATCCTAACAATACTATAGTAAAACTTTGGACCTTAGTCGTTTGCGATATCCTGGCTTCATATTTTTTATTTCAAAATACGTACTCCTTTGCAGTGAGAAACCACTTTCCAAAGCCACGCAAAACACTGGAAAACGTACTCTGTTGTTTTATTTTCAGTGCTTCAGAAGACAGACAGGAAGGCAATATATCTCAACTGCATGATAACAAGCATCTAAAGAATCTAAAATGTAGGCTACTTCACTTGAGATCTTATTTATTTGTCATTTGAGAAGAAAGTGGAACTATTGATTGCATTTGCGTCCAGTGACGAGGCATAATCCTTTCGATTTTGAATGTTTTTCGTTCGAAAAATTACACCTCACGATCGACCATTTTATCGGTAGTAGTTGGTTATAAAATCAAATTAATTGCAATTATATTGTTTATTACACTTTCGTCAAAAGCATGCTTTCTTATTAAGACATAGTGTTTATAACTGTATTGATTTTTGGTTCAAATGAAGCAGTCTGTCGCCAACGACAGATTTGAAGAGTTCGCTTTTGAATCTCGTTGTTCTGTTTAAGTATACGAGAATTTTAATTTGTGTACTCGTACGAAAGTATCACTGGTTTCAGCTCCTAGATGGGTCAACATTTGCTGAGTTTAGGGCTATACTAACATCCGAAAATAATTTTCTAGTTTCCAAATTACCATTATTTTACGTCTTGTGACACTTTTAATATTTTCTGAATAATATGCCTCTTATTTTGCATGCTTTGTGTTTGGTAAAGGAATAGAAAACTTTGACACTAGATTCAGATGATTAGTCAGCTTTATGCTCCGACCGATTTATCAATTGGTAAAAACCGGTATCTTTTCAAGAGGAGGCTGGGTGGATTCCGGAATCTGTCTGGGCATGGCGGCGTACATAAAATACTCTACACCTGACAGGAATCATAATTTCAGTCGAATCAGCCCAAAATATCGATGGTTACGTCTTTAACCCTTTGAAGCCGAAGATCGTCTGAATATTATTTATGAATTCAGTCCGTACCGCGAAGAAAACACTACACCTCACCATTACGAAAATCAGCTGGTTAACCCTTTGAAGCCGAAGCTCGTCTTCATAATATTTACGAATCCAGACCGTACCGCGAAGAAAACACTTCACTTAAGTCGAATCAGGCGGAACCACATAAGATTTAACAAAAGAACATCCCGGTCGAAGCCTTAATGGAAGGAACGCGATCGGTCGATAGTTACGTACTGCATTACTCTACGGGAGAGAACTCGATTCATTCAGTAGAGGTCCCCTCCCCTGATCTTACTTCTTACTATATTCGGAGTTTGTTTCTTGGTAAAACGCGATGACACAGCACATTCAGGATAAACAACGCTCTAAAACATCGCAAACGTATGGAGATTCCCAGGGAAAGATTGTGGGCGACTGTTTGAACTTCTGTGAGGTCGCATGGACGATTTTTTGCGGGGGTGGGGTGGGAGAGTGGCATGCATGAATGAATAGTTGACGGTAGAATGAATAAATTATCATTGAGTGAATGCGTAAAGGAATTTTATGAATGGACGTGAGCATAAATTTATTTTACGCATTCCTGTATCTCCTGATAACTTATTCGTAGATAATTAGTCTTATGGATGTTGTCAGACCGGACGCTTTACTCTGCACACGCTCTCCTTTCATCCGGACAAACTCTGTAAGTCACATAGAGGACGCGGCTGATTCCCGTGTAAACATCTTCAGAGTCCAAGAAGTGAGCTTCAGAGACGGCGACAAATGAGGTGAATGACCAAATCGGCTTCGAATCTCCTCTTGATGGCAACGCGCTGAGACTGTGGGAAGATGTTCTCTGGCCGGTAAGGTAAAGGTGGACCCTGAGGAATGCAGGGTGATGAACGAGACGCGCGGTACAGCCTAATTACTGAACCACAACCTAACAACTTCTGTTTCAACTACAACTCTGTCCGCTGTCACAAAATCAACAGCGATTAATGAAAATCCGTCTCAATTCCCTGACCCTTTCAGTGCCGTGAACGGTCTCAGTCTGGAGGAACATGTTTCAAGCATCGACTGACAATTCTTGTACGTCGTGACCCTTTCAATGGCGTGAACGGTCTGAAGCATCGACTGACAATTCTTGTACGTCTTAGTGTTTCGAAACCAATGCCGAGAATACTCCGCTAAATTTCTCACTAATATTTACGTTCTTCCTCGTTTTGCCCCTCAAAGCTATTGCATCGTATCTTTATCAGTAACGTAGACCTATAACTGAACCGTTTTTACAATAATCTATAAACGCTGAGGTCCTGAATCCAACCCCCCGCCAATTCCGGGTAGGTATAATGGTTATTGAGCTTGTTAAAAATTCCCTGTTTTATAGAACCCCGAAGTTCTGGTCGTCGTGTTTCCACAACCCCCTTCCCCCCACTAATTTTTCCGAAAGCCTTTTCAGTCCTCATTTCACGCATTGTCCTTCTCAGTTTAACCACAAATACTTAGTAACAGTCCGTCAGAGAACTGGGTGATTTTTTTTTCTTAACAGAGACCCGGGTTTAATCCTTGTAGTAAGATAAGAGCTTTACAAACTATCACCAAATACAGCCTCTTATAGCGTGAATTTTTTCACAGACTAGTAAGGTTCAGATGGCCCCAAGCTAAAGATTCCTCTTCCACTGTTTCGGTACCACCATATCGTGCAGAAGATTTCAAATGTTTTAACGACTTTGGGGCAACGCTAAAAATGCACTGATCCCTCGGCATTATGACTATAGAGACAAAAAAGTAATTAGTTTAGTTTAAAATGTACTAAATGTAAACGGAACTGTGCAGTATCTTATAAAAGCCTTCTGGGCAAAGCGTGGATACCTAAAGGGTACCTCCATAATAGACATGGATAAAACATTCCAAATTTACAGTAAGTATTGGAGGTTGGAGCATACCTGTTCTGTAACGCAAATAATTCCTCGATCTAGCAGCTTAAAAATTATCGATGCCCTCTGGTCGTCATCTCCTTAGGCAATGGTCCCTGTCCAGGGTACTTAGAGGTGTATTCCTAATTTGGAATGTAAATTTTGGGGCCCATATAATATCTGTAAATTTAGTCTGCATTAAACTATCAATTCTACAAGGAAATCGGTAGTATACAGTATATTATACACAGCCCAGTATAAATTATAATGTCGGTAGAAAAATATAAATGCAGTAAAACTTGTGCAGTCACACCATATCCATTGATAAATTCTATATACTTTTTGGTCACAATCATTCGGGTTTTTAGACTGAAATGTTTTATATATTTCTCACAATTCCGGTGCCTACTAAGTGCACAGCCCATTTCTTCCTCTTTGATTTTATTATGATGATAATATTCGGCAAGGACTTCAAATTATGAAGTCCCCCCCCCATTAAGCAGATTTATCGACTCCCAGCTCCAAACATTTTCCAAGTCGTAATCAGTGAATGAACGCAACCTGTCGAAACTTTTTGAAATCACGTGACTGTCGCAAAAGTGTCGCGTGGCTATCTTGTTACTGTCGCGTGTGTGATCCATTGGAGACGTGTGAAAGGCACGTGACTTATCGTGATATATTCCAAATGGCGACGAAATGACAATTAACTAGGCGTCACAGTTACCTTAACAAGAGAGAGTCACGCAACGTCACGTAATGTGATAAAACGTAGCGTTACATAAAACAACGCAACGAAACGCAACCTATCATAAACTGGCACATCCTAACCTAACCTAACCTAACCCAAAGTAACCTAACCTGACCTGACCTAACCTAACCTAACCTAAATCAACCTAACCTAACCTAACCTAACCTTACCTAACCTAACCTAACCTAACCTAACTTAACCTAACCTAACCTAACCTAACCTTACCTAACCTAACCTAACCTAACCTAACTTAACCTAACCTAACCTAACCTAACCTTACCTAACCTAACCTAACCTAACCTAACTTAACCTAACCTAACCTAACCTAACCTTACCTAACCTAACCTAACCTAACCTAACTTAACCTAACCTAACCTAACCTAACCTTACCTAACCTAACCTAACCTAACCTAACTTAACCTAACCTAACCTAACCTAACCTTACCTAACCTAACCTAACCTAACCTAACTTAACCTAACCTAACCTAACCTAACCTTACCTAACCTAACCTAACCTAACCTAACTTAACCTAACCTAACCTAACCTAACCTTACCTAACCTAACCTAACCTAACCTAACTTAACCTAACCTAACCTAACCTAACCTAACTTAACCTAACCTAACCTAAAGTAACCTAACCTAACCTAAACTAACCTAGCATAACCTAAAGTAACCTAATACAACCTAACCTCACTCAGCAATCCTAAACTAGCCTATACTAACTAGAAATAACCTAACCCAAAGTAATCCAAGTTAATCTAACTTGAGTTAAACTAACGTAACGTAACCTAGCCTAACGCAAGCTAACATTACACATGAAACAGGCCTACCAGAGTTACGAGACACTCTGTATATGGAATAATACTTTTCTCCTAAGTCCAGATTTCTCATAAATAAGAAAGAAATGTCTTGTCTGCACGGTATTTTAAATAGCAAGGTCCACAACAATCCAGTAATTGATTAATTGTACTTTGTGACGTATTAATTCCGGCACTTTTATTAACCCGATTGCAGAAGAAGAAGGTTAACCAGTGAGAAAGTATATTACATTTTTCCGCAGTTAAATGACGTAAAGTCTCAAAATAAACAGGACTGTATCAGGGGTTAAGAATCGCATATTTTTTCTTGTTTCTTGGGTTAGTTAACTAAGTGTCATTGCTTGAATTGATGAGCGTCGAATGAGATTAGAGTATTATCATGAATGGTAAGGATTTGGGAGGAACCGGTTGTTATGAAAGAAGGAAGAAATAAACGAACAAACGATTTCAGAACGTAAATAAGGAAGAATCATAGACATAAAAACATGAGGTATTAGTGTGAATAAAGAAATAAATAAATGATATTAGTAGTGATTTCGAAATGAATAAATAAATTCAAAGAATATAATGATGAAGATTTCTGTCTTCTGAGTTGTTGCGCTGTGTAGTCTGGTCGATGTTTACCAACGTTTCAGAGGTCATACTGCCTCCATCATCAGGGCGATGAGTATGAAGATTTCTGTCTTCTGGGTTGTTGCGCTGTGTAGTCTGGT
>NW_019060416.1:543562-557120 GCF_000696155.1 Zootermopsis nevadensis
GATATCTTATGTATAATTTTATTTATATACAATTGTGATTAGACGGAAAAAACACGAATAATTAAATTTTAATTCACAATATGACGCAATTATGTCAGCTTCGAGGAGTGTTTAAGAGCCACCTCGTTTCCCCTAACCCAAATTTCGTATAAGGCAACCGCGGGGTGTTCTAGTGGAGTAACTACCGCGGTTGGCAAGTGATTTCTGCATTGACCTGCAGAAGACGGTCATAATAGCTGCGAGATTTAAGTCAGGAAAAATGTTACAAGGTAGTGGCCACCAAGGTCACCTGCTGTGGGGAATAATCACAGAATGGGTCCAGGCCTAGGCAACTGAACCTAGGGATGCCGATTAAAAGATGAGGTATCAGAACAGATCCACTGGTTTAGTAAGAGCACATCATTATAAATTTTTATATATGTCTGTCTGTGTGAGGAATAATAGCGAAAGACCTGACGAATGTAAATTAAAATTTCTTATTAGATGTTTATTTATATATGCCGTAAGCTATAAGTTTTGAAGTTTTACACGAAGATGTAGGGCTGTTATTATTATATTATTATTATTTAGTGTTCTGTCTGACGACAGGTCCATATGAACAGGATCCTTCCATCCTTTTCTCGGACTGGGACCTGTTCATATACGTTCTTGGCAGATGATCCAGAAGTGGTTTGCCATTGCCTTCTTCTGTGTGTGAATGGAGTAATTGTTGGGATGCCACGGAGGAAAACTCCGTGTTGCCTAGACCACGGCCTTGCCCAACACAAGTTATAAATTCGGGCACCGCCGGGAATCGAACCCGAGACCCCAGGATTACAAGGCCAGCGTTCTACCCGCTAGACCACCGTGGCTTTACACCAAAATTATAACACAATAAATAAGGCCTCTCAATTGATCGTCAATTAAAATTAGAACGATGGATAACGTCTCAGAAGTTTGTCATTGTGTTGAAAATTCAGTCCAGTAATTATAGGCTCGCCCCTTAGTACGGATACCAGAAAACAGCTGTTTAAAATAACGGAATTAGTAACGAGCCTGCGAAAATATAGCCTCAGAATTCATCGCCTCTTTTCGCCTCCGATGATACGGTCTTCCGAAGGACATAGTCTACTTTTGTTCTCAAGACAGTGATCGGAACAAAAACTAGCCAATCACACGCCAATTCTGGCCGGTGCTTGTCTTTGATTTGTGCTAGAGTGGCCGCCATATTGCACTGTGACAATCGCATCGCGACGCAGTGGAATGAGAGGCAGGCAGTCGGACAGACAGAAACAAAGGAGCGAAATTGGATTACAGGATGAAGTGCGTCCACCAAGAGCCACGAAGAATCTTGGCGCCATGTCTGACCGTGATATTTCAAGCAACTAGTCAATTCCGAGTAAAATTCCTCTTGTGAAAATTATTATATCCTTAAATCCGACGTTGAAGATTTTATAAAGTAAGGTTATGGTGCGTTTTATTATTCTGAATAACGTCCATTGTCTCAGGCCAATTTAATATGCGTATATCTTGCCTGTTGTTTTGTATGGGTGCGAAACATGGTCTCTCACTCAGAGGGAGGAACACAGATTGCAGGTGTTTGAGGAGGATATTTTGGCCTAGGAGAGAAGACGATGGGGCGTGGAGAAAACTGCATAATGACGAGCTTAAAAATCTGTACTCCTCTCCCAATATTGTCAGGGTGATTAAGTCGAGAAGAATGAGATGGGCTGGGCATGTAGCGCGCATGGATGGGACAAGATTTGTGCACCGGGTACTGGTTGGGAAGCCTGAAGGGAAGAGACCCCTGGGGAGACCTAGACGTAGATGGGAGGATAATGTCAGGCGGGATCTATGGGAGATAGGAGTTGAAGGAGACTGGATTCTGTTGGCCCAGGACAGGGTCCGGTGGAGGGCTTTGGTTAGTTCGGTGATGAACCATCGGGTTCCCTAAGCCATCTGGTTGGTTGGGTCCACTATTTGGGAAGCCTGAGGGGAAGAGACCGCTGGGGAGACCTAGACGTAGATGGGAGGATAATCTCAGGCGGGATCTATGGGAGATAGGAGTTGAAGGAGACAGGGTCCGGTGGAGGGCTTTGGTTAATTCGGTGATGAACCTTCGGGTTCGGTAAGCCATCTAGTTAGTTAGTTATATATTATACAAAGTAAAGACAATTTTGGTCTTCTGGGTTATAATACCGTTTGAACTTGTAGATAGATGACAGCGTTTTGGAAGAAAATATTGCCTTCATCTTGAAGGCTCGGTTGAAATTAGAATGATCTCTGAAACGTCAGTATTCAACCTACAAGTCCATAAGTCGTTACAACCAAGTTCACAGTCAACATCTTCACCACGGTGAGAAGTTAAAATCTCGCATGGTTAGCACCCTTACTACGAAAACCGGAGTGTCATATGGGCCTACACCGTTGCAAGAGAAGATATTTATGAACGCTGAATTTTCCAATGATTTGGATGGAACTGACTGTGGCCTGTTTATATTCCACTTGCCTGTTTGTCTTGGTAGATTGAGAAAAACTGCGAAAAACTTTAGCTGATACAGACGGTAACCCTGCTAAGATTTGAAGCAGATACCTCTAGACTAGAAGCTGCATGTATAGCGTTAATGTTACACGTTTCTGCATGGTCCAGGTTTTTAAATCATTTAGGTATTGTGTCCCATGAAAGCGTATGAGGGGAATGGAGGTAACTCTCAACAGTATTTTGACTTCTAAATTACACTTAGTTGTGAAACGATTTGTCGAGCTTCTCCCAGTCCTTTCTTTAGAAATGGCCTTCGAGGAAACTGACCGAGTTCTGGAGGCGGTCTGTCCCTTCCAGGAATCGAACCTCTGTCATCCAGTCCGTAGCCAGTCGTTTTAAATAATTAAGATACTAAAAAATTTGAATATCAGATTGCCTCAACATTGTCATGTGGCCATATATTATTAAATATTTACAAGGAGCTATCAATATTAGTGGAAGGTGCAGTGGCTAATTCATCAGACTTGTAAGAGTTGAAATCTTAATCCGTTTCAACGATACGTTACTTAGACTTCTTCCCTTCTTACAAATCCTTTCATTAAACTCTCCTACCAATCAATTATCTGAAATGTGAATGGATAGATGATCTAAGGAATCAACAGAGATGACTTCTAGATGGGAGACGCCTAGTTCATATCTCGGCTTCACTAGCGACTACCCTGAGATTCATCGTGATTTTATCAGTTCTTACATTGAAATGTATGAATCGTGCTTTAAAATATGCCTTGACCGTCTAATTTCCAGTTATCTTTCATTGCTGTGCATAATCTTTATCTCACCTCACTTAATGTTGAATAACCGTTTAAAGTTGATTAAGTTTAATTAAAAAAACCTAAGAAACTTAACTTTCCTCTTCAACGTAGTCATTTTTACGCTAATGATTTTACTTCATTACATTTTAGCTAAATGAATTAATAAAACTGTCGTCTGGGATGTTGCGTCTTGTAGTCTGGTAGAAGTTTGCCGACGTTTCAGAGATGCTTGCTGCTACCTTCATCACCCTGATGATGGTGGAAGCGTGGCGTAACATCCTAGAAGACAGTCATCATCATACACGCCGCTGTGATAACCTGACATCTCGTTAGAAGAAAATAATTCTTCTCAAGGTTGCAGGAGCCTAAATAGTCTCTGCAGTTGATACCGCATCGAACCGACCTGTGTGATGAAGGGACAAAAAAGTAACCACAGATTGAAGTAGGGACCTGAGATATGTGACTGCTTCACATCACGATGAACTCCTGGAAACAATTGCTGCTTTGATTATAGCAGTCACCGCTCCAAACTAAATTATTCTCTCTTTCTTTATAATTGGAAACTAAATCTCCCTCTCTCCCTCTCTCCCATACTATTCAAGAACACAACCGCGACTTGACAACAAACCGTCTTTGTGAACGAACTCACCTCAAATATCAAATAAAATAAAAAGTTTTCTGGATGTTTTCCATCGTCTAATAAAATCATAAAATTGCACGACGTTTTGGAGATGGGATTCTATCTCCGTCCTCAGGTATACCTACTACAGAGATAGAGTCCAGTGTCCGAAACGTCGTGAAATTTTATGATTTTATTAGACGATGGAAAACATCCAGAAAACTTTTTTATTTTAAAAAAAGGCACCATCGTCACAAACTTTTAGATTTTAGCCAAATATCTCATTTCTGTGTTTTATGTGTTTGGTAAATTACATTTCAACATAAAAAATTCAACCGAATTTATACACGAAATTCAAAAATTAAAATTTAATAATAATAAAAAATGTAAAAATTTGCTCATTTGATATAAACAATATGTACACTAACATTCCAACAAATATGCTACAAGATATTGTAAATAATATTTTAGATAGACAAAATATAAATACAAACCTAATAAACGAAATTATGATTATAATCAATACCATTATCAATCAAAACTATTTTAAATTCAATAACAATTATTGGAAACAAGACACCGGATTACCAATGGGTGCACCCACGTCCAGTATACTATCTGAAATATTTTTACAATATATCGAACATAATAACATCGTAAACATATTAAACAAAAATCAAATTAAATATTATAGCAGATACGTAGACGATATATTTATAATTTATGACACAAAAAAGACCAATCTCATTTCTAATATTCAGTTATTTTAACGCGATGTATCACATATTTTGGTTATGTGACGTCGGATGGGATTAAAGAGCGTTCATGTTCTGTAAAGAAAAATTAACTGAGGAAGACATTTTTATAAATTAAATACTGATTATGTTATCATCTGGAGAGGTTACTTAAAAGAATTCCCATGATATTGTGAGCGATGAAAAATATCTGTTAGTTTACTAGACTAGTGTTTTGCATTTATTCCACCACTAATTTGTATAATTACTAATTGATAAGTTCTAATAACATTACCATACAAATAGAAGTGAGTTCTTCCTGTAATATATCTTTTCATCTACGTCTAGATGTCGTATTCTTCAGCGGTTTGTTTGTGATTTGTGACGCGGTGGAAGGCAGTGGAACTGGAAATGAAGAAAGTAGTTAGGCGAATGTTTCACATACTTTCTCAAACACAGGTACAACTTGGGATTCTTTTAAAAGTAAAAGTATTCACATTTTACACAAAACGAGACTCTGGTGTTAATTATCGTTTTAATTATTTATATGCATCATTGAGTCATTAATTTTTGTACATGTCTCTCGTGTGAGGTTTCAATGAAGAGAGAAAGGCAGTGTACATTTTCATCCTAATGGACCCTGAAGGCAGATCAGCATCCAGTGCAACGGCATTCCGAACTACTGCCACGCCATCTAGATATTTGACGGAAAAAGAAAACAATTGCGTAACGAAAGCGTAGCGACGTATCTCTTTCGTGCAGTATTTGCCTAGATTTCTCAAGACAGCAATCCGACATATCCACGTCTATCCTCTTTAACACTGCCGTCTGCGATGCCAGACACCGAAATACCATTAGCTGTTCTATTTTTTTTATGAAATTCTACAAAAAGACTGAAAAAAGGGGGTAAGGGGAGAGACAACGCCATCTTTTGAAAAGAAACCAAACGCAAATAATTCTTGATTCAATTACTACACTTCTATAACTAATGCGTAGAAAATTTTGGGTTATAATTTGAATGTGTATTAATAAATTAATTAGTGTTCTGTCTGACGACAGGTCCATATGAACAGGATCCTTCCATCCTTTTCTCTTCTCGGACTGGGACCTGTTCATATACGTTCTTGGCAGATGATCCAGAAGTGGTTTGCCATTGCCTTCTTCTGTGTGTGAATGGAGTAATTGTTGGGATGCCACGAAGGAAAACTCCGTGTTGCCTAGACCACGGCCTTGCCATATTACCTCAAAACAATGTCTGGATAAGTAATCTTGTCAGTAAACGACAGCATCAGTGGAGTAAAAGACAGAAACACGCTCTAAATTCCCCATGCCTAGGTTATCAGATATTAAGATATCTGCTCTTCAGGTCATCTGTTCCAGTCTGAGAAATATAATTAGACGACATCAAGCGCTCATAGATAATACTTCTCCGAATAAGTGCAAGTACAAAAACGCTTAGGTGTGGTGCAAAAAATTGCAAACAAAACATATGATGATGATGAACACCAAGCGACAAGACAGGATAAAAATATGAAGTGGATACAAAGTCTGAAAAAGCAAGATAAATGTATCCGTAAAAATAAAATCTAGTTTATGGACCACGTTTTAACGAATGTTTAAAGTTTCGACACGCGCAAAGCGACACTGATAATATCTTCACAGAACGTTCCAAAAAGAGAAGGGCCTAAGGTCAAAACGTTGTTACATGAATCCCGGAGGAAAACCAAAATTCTGAGCATTAAAATGTGTATATAATCACATAAATATTTGAAAAGGCTGTGAACACGAGAGAGTTCCAGTAAAATAATTTAAATACTTTCATAATGAGTCGTGTTACTGGAACGTAACTTGAATTGATTCCAGTTACATCTAAGGAAATAACACTCTGAGTAAAACCATGGCAGTTTATGGAGTGATCATTTCGTTGTTGAAACTTTTTTATCAGCGTTAATAGAATATATTTAAAATCAAGAAAGACTAAAACTATAATATGTCTGTTGCTCCCAAAGATTACAGAACTGTACTTTTATACTAGTATGTTTCTATGGTTATTGTCATGGATCGAAAGTCTTTTGTCGAGTGTTTAACAATTTTGTATGCGGAATGTCGATCCGTAGTTTGAATTTAAACCCGTAAACCGTCTATCAAAACTACATTTTTTGTATAATTTTCCTCAGTTCCTCCAGACAAATCCTAGAAATCGTAATACAGACCACGGATCCATAGTTCATAAATTATCCTTCCATTTGTTGATATATAAACTACGTTTTGTGATCAGTTAATTCAGATTTCTTACTGCTAAATATATGATAAGAAATTAAATAATGATGGATATTTTCAACGCTTCATGTAACATTGTCTTTTGCCTTAAGATTTTAACGTAAATTAGGTTTTGACGATTAGTTGATCTGTATAAATTGTCGAGCTCCTCGTAATGTTAAGTCCCAAAAATTGTCCCTTTATTTAATTCTTATGCTGATTTGTGTTAAATGAAGTTAATTTTCACATTAATTGTTGCTCTGTGTGGTCTGTTAGAAGTACACCGACGTTTCAGAGGTGCTTGCTCGAAGCAATTGACTGCAGCGCCCATTAAAGATGGGCCCTGACTGGAATTTTGTGTGTTGTTAGGTGGACGGAGAATATGCAATAACGATCATTACTAGTAATTATGGAAATTGGAATAGATTACAAATGCACATATAAAGATCATGCGTCGTCCTGATGATGGAAGCAGCTATCACCTTCGAAACGTCGGTGTACTTCTACCAGATTACACGACGAAAGAGACCAGAAAACAATCATCTTCACACCAGATGTCGCGAGAACCTTAGGTCTTACTTATTATTTTTTATATATATTTTTTATTTTTATTTGTATTATGCAGCTGATAATGTTTGTACTATTGGTAGTCTTGATGGTCGTAAGTGGCCTGCACATGACAGCGTGAATATTTTGTACCAGCTGGCGACCTAATTGCTAAATTCGTGTATTTATCCGCTTGAAAACATGCTTCGCGTTGAGGTATGAAACGGCGTTTATGTAGTAAGTATGCCACAGGTTAACGGTATAAGCATTTGTCATTGGACGTCACGCGTACGTCGATGAGAAACAAAAAGACTATTAACATTACCGACAGATTAAATAATCTGTTCATTGTAACACCGAAAACCATGTTTAAACAGAGCTGGAATTTAGTTTGGAAGAGCATTTCTGTAAAAAATTAGGCACATTTAAGGGTGAACATTAATAAAATAGGCCAGTGTTTAGAATACGTTAATGCTCCACAAAAATTAATAAAATAATAAAAAAAAAATAATTACAACGTACGTAAACACAATGGATTTATGACTTGTAATTTGTGTCATAAATAATCTACATGGGAAAATACTGTCCAATTCTGTATATTGGTTACCTTGTTTTAAATTTTTTTTTAAAAAAGAAACATGTTCGGAGATTTCGCTACGAGCAGGATTTTCTGTTTTTTAATTTTTTTTCCAATTTTTGGACGCTGGGCTTGTAATCCTGGGGTCTCGGGTTCGATTCCCGGCGGTGCCCGAATTTATAACTTGTGTTGGGCAAGGCCGTGGTCTAGGCAACACGGAGTTTTCCTCCGTGGCATCCCAACAATTACTCCATTCACACACAGAAGAAGGCAATGGCAAACCACTTCTGGATCATCTGCCAAGAACGTATATGAACAGGTCCCAGTCCGAGAAAAGGATGGAAGGATCCTGTTCATATGGACCTGTCGTCAGACAGAACACCAAATAAAAAATAAAAAACTAATTTTAGTATTTTAGAGGCTTTTTGACTAGAACTCAAAAAACTAATTGAGTTATGAGTTTCTTTATATTAAAGTCGCCCGCGTGCTGAAGCACTTCGTTTTTCTTACACATTCAGATCATTTTAGGCGCCATTTTTATGACCGCCGAACTCCCTGCCTTGCGAGAATGAGACGATCTGTTACATAAATCGGACTCTCAGTGTAGATTCTTTGCAAAAAAAACAAGGCGAAAATGTTTATCGTCTGACATTAGTTCGTAACCATTCCCGTGCAACTCCTCCCTTGCTTACAGAAATTTTCTGTTCGTTTATTTCCATAGAGTCGTATAGAACCTAATATATATTATTGAAAAGTAACAAATATTTGGCTTTTATTCTTGTGAAATGACGAATCATGCATTGATTCTATCACTGAATTTAAACCAGATAAGTGCAATATGATTTTAATTTTTCACGGTCATGAGTTCGAAGATGATGGCTATCTCCTGGGTTGTTGCGCCGTGACACACATGATGGGAGGCAGCAGGGACCTCTGAAACGTCGGTAAACTTCTACCAGACTACACGGCGCCACAACCCAGATGACAGCCATCTTCAGATAAACGCGGTCTACAAAAGAGTTATTTTAAGAGAAATGTTCCGTTTTGCAAAGCATTCAAAGTTCGGATGATTTATCCAGTCGTTCTAACCAGGTCTTCGTTGCTGTTCGTACATGCTCGATTATGCGGTAGATAAGCGCGCGGAGCAATTAGCTCCGTTTACCTCTGTGAGGTTGTCAGACACAGTTAGGTGCAAACATCCAAGGTACAACAACGAGGCACGATGGTTAACTCATCTCTTCAGAGATGATAATTATGAAATTATAACCTGAGAAGCTGTAATTTGTTCACGACCAAGTATTAAGACTTCTACGTACACTCACTGCTGACGAACTGGCACTAAGACACAGATCATATGCAGCATGCAAAAATGGTCTAAGAGAGAAATCAGCTGTGATCGTAATTTAGCTAAATACGTAATTATTAAGTAGATGTCTGTCGCATCTTTCTCGATGACACTCAATATACATTACCGGGGGGCGATCGGCTTCCCTACGAGGGTACTCAACGTGCATGACCGAGGTTCATTGTCGCAACGAGGCACTCACCCTATATCAGAGGTCATTTGTCTTACGGGGCAAAGACCCTACATGACCTGAAATGATATTTGTGCAATTTTTGCACAAATCGAATCACTGTAACAGCGACATATGTGATATGGAGTGAAGAACTCCTCTAGAATGTCAGTCTTAAGCTCTCAGTGGTCTATATTGTGCTACTTAGTTACTTAGGCTACTTATATGACTAATTTGATACATACTTATTATTATTTGTAGTGTTCTGTCTGACGACAGGTCCATATGAACAGGATCCTCCCATCCTTTTCTCGGACTGGGACCTGTTCATATACGTTCTTGGCAGATGATCCAGAAGTGGTTTGCCATTGCCTTCTTCTGTGTGTGAATGGAGTATTTGTTGGGATGCCACGGAGGAAAACTCCGTGTTGCCTAGACCACGGCCTTGCCCAACACAAGTTATAAATTCGGGCACCGCCGGGAATCGAATCCGAGACCCCAGGATTACAAGGCCAGCGTTCTAACCGCTAGGCCATCTTTTCTAGGGCATTCAGCCGCGTTAACTGGTAACCGATTGCCCGAGAAGATTTTATTGATTGTACTCGCCACGAAAGTCTCAAATCCTATACATATTTAGGTACTTTTTAGTTGAATAGTCAGGTATTTACTCAGTCATTTTGATGGTAACTTTGGTAGGTGGCTAATTACTTGCACAGATAGTTACCTACTTCGATTGTGACCATGTAGGTTACGATACCGCGCATTTATCGACGTTTCGAAAGAAATTATCCCTTCCATAGTATACCCAGTAGATGGAGGAGTTACGTTCCACCAGAACGTTGATAGTCTAATCACTTAAAAGACTGTTACAAGGCTTTATAACCTATGACCAAAAATCCGCATTTTACGCCGTGAAATCTTCAAATATTTCTTACTTACTTCTTTTCTTGAGGTAACTACAGTTCACTCAATAAATTATTTAGTCCTAGTTTACGAACCGGTCTCGACTTAGGTCGCTTATGCAGTGAGGGTGCCTGGGATCATGTTATTAGAGGGAAGATGAAATGTATTGACCTGCTGGTGAAAGAGGTCAGGAGGAAGGGGAGGCACATGGGTTGCAGGTTGGACGATCTCACGAAATCTTGCGCTAATAAAGATACACCAGTATTATGGCCGAACACAATACAGTACTGTACCCCGCGTTCTATCGTGCCATCCTATCTTAATCTCTTTAATGTCATATATCGAGACACAAATCTTGTTTCTGATTGATTGTGTGTGCCATGTAGCATGAATGGGAGAGATTACGAAAGGTGGGGAATAATATTAAAATGAATCTTAGGGAAATAGTGTTGGATTGTGTGGAATTAATTAGTGAAGTTTATTAGAATTTTTGTCAGGACTTATACCTAATTACGTTAATCGTGGTCTACCTGAAGTTGCGTCCCATGATCTATTGTATAACCCACTAACCCCATATTTTTTAATCATCCTGTGGGGTGCAACGCCCACTTAACAGGTGCTGTAATTATATGACAGGCATATTCCATATCTAAGTCCATCGCTTTGGATTCATATGGGTCTCTGAATAGTTGACAAGAATGTCCAATAAGGACTTAATGAAATACCTGTTCAGATTAGATGTAGTCATATCATGGATACCTGTCATTGCCATTAGTTTCTTTATCGACAGGTTTCTTTCGTAGGTTATTTAATGACTCTGTATCAACAGCAAAATTTAGATGTTTTGTTACATCCTAAGAACACAGACACCATTACACAGCAGTCTGTATCAAAATACCACGAATCCCTTCTTATTCCTCACCTCCTTTGCTTTGTAATTCTCTTCCTTCTTCTTCATCGTATTTTCGTTTTTATTATTTTTATTTTCACACACTCCTGTTCTAAGATTTATATTAAATATTCTTCTAATTCATTCACGCATAAGACACTTGTATCCGACGCAGAATTTATTCTGAGAAAGAAGCCTTCAGATTAACGCTGTGACTCTTTGGACTGGAATTTAGTCCATCGCGACAAACAAACAACAGTGGACAAACGCACATGATCCGGGAGAAGTCCGAACCGCATCGCCCGCGTGACCAATCTTAAGCGTCTTACTTAAACTCCTTGGCCTCTTTGATCAATTATTATTATTATTTTAGTGTTCTGTCTAACGACAGGTCCATATGAACAGGATCCTTCCATCCTTTTCTCGGACTGGGACCTTTTCATATACGTTCTTGGCAGATGATCCAGAGGTGGTTTGCCATTGCCTTCTTCTGTGTGTGAATGGAGTAATTGTTGGGATGCCACGTAGGAAAACTCCGTGTTGCCTAGACCACGGCCTTGCCCAACACAAGTTATAAATTCGGGCACCGCCGGGAATCGAACCCGAGACCCCAGGATTACAAGGCCAGCGTTCTAACCGCTAGACCACCGTGGCCTTTGATCAATATCATGGATAATGTTAGTAAAAAAAATAACATACTGAAAGCGTCAATACGTATTTTTCATTTTAAAACACATTTTTAAATTCTCAAAGACCTTCATTCGGGTCGCTCATGTATAGATACTAAGCATTTCTATTGTAATGCCGTATTCCTTGAAAGAAAAAATATGGCATTCAGAATCAATCAGTTCACACCAGATGTGGTGTTAAAAAGTGTAACAGCCACCCAAGAAGCCGATGTATTGTCACAAAAAGTTGAGTTTTTATGATAATAAATTAATAGTTTTCCGTTGGGCAAGGTTTTTGTAGATTAGGTGATCCATTTCTTATTCAGAGGAAGACAGAGTAATCGATTTTATTATGTAGCAAAGAAAACGTCATTGACAGACAATGGTACAGAGGTTGATTTCATGCACCATTCATAAGGAACAAACCAGGACATGGTCAGACCGAAGACAACCTGGTGAGAGGCCTATTTTGTGTCCACGGAGCCATGATAGTTCATGGTTAGGCTTCATATTCATATCACACTGCTCATAATGATGATGCTGTCTGTCCATCCGTATGTATTACGTATATTTCCAAACATATCGCTCAAATTTTTATTTTATTTGGTTTTAAAATATTTCGCTAATAGTCGTCCGAATATTTTTTAGTCGATGTCGGTCCAATACGTATGTAGAAAGCTTTAAATTAACTTCGTCAGTTTTCACCGGAAAAAAAGGGTTTATTCTACAATTTTAATTAATTATTAACACAATTTAAATTAATATATGATCACCGTGAGAAATCCCAGTCTCGTATTTCAGAAATTACTACGATTCTAGGCCTGAAAAACTATTTGGCCTATTTATTTCTGGCAGTGTGAATCTGTAGACTAGTGGAAATTGTTGACAAATTTTAATTCTTAGTTCCTGATAGTTTTTTTTAGGTTGAAACATTTTAAGGGAAATTTATATGTAGGGTCCATATGGCATTTATGCCACGACGGTGGTCTAGCGGTTAGAACGCTGGCCTTGTAATCCTGGGGTCTCGGGTTCGATTCCCGGCGGTGCCCGAATTTATAACTTGTGTTGGGCAAGGCCGTGGTCTAGGCAACACGGAGTTTTCCTCCGTGGCATCCCAACAATTACTCCATTCACACACAGAAGAAGGCAATGGCAAACCACTTCTGGATCATCTGCCAAGAACGTATATGAACAGGTCCCAGTCCGAGAAAAGGATGGAAGGATCCTGTTCATATGGACCTGTCCTCAGACAGAACACTAAATAAATAAAATGGCATTTATAGAAGGTATATGACTCTGAAAGGGTCTTAGCAGCTTCTCACCGCTGGTTTGAGGTAAAGTCCTTGCAAAACTCAGGCTCTAGAACTCCTACTCCTTTGGGCTTCTACTCTCTGATGGTTCCTCCCGCCAGTCCGTGAGAAATAACGCGGAGCGATCTATTGGGACGGAAACTATTTCCTGACACGGTGTATCTCCCATAATCGGGATCGCAACACTTCAATAAACGAGTCCCACTTATGTAAACAGGAGATGATGATGATGATGGTATGATTAGGGATAAGGTTTGAGCGGTGAA
>NW_019060416.1:564290-601971 GCF_000696155.1 Zootermopsis nevadensis
AAGTTCAGTTTCCTTTAATTTCTCGATCGTTCTGTTTATCTGGGAGACAAATTTACACGAAGTCAGAAACGCCTTTAGTTCGGCTTGGTAAAAATTATACCAATTTTATAAATAGTCCAAGATCAACTGCCCCTTAGCGAGGTGTTCTCTTGCCGAAATTTTTTTTTATAATTATAATAATTTAAAATCAGACGTTGTCGTGCTGTGGTGTGAGAGAGTCGGACCTACAAGAAAACTTAAATTCAACTGCGCAGTCGCGAAAGCAATGAAAACCGGATATTACAGATCCAGAGGCGTCTCTATCGGCTCTTTTGAATAACTTAAGTGTGGATGCGAATTAAATTGAGAAGAATTACAGAAGCGTAGAACGATCAGCTCGTGCTACTGAATCTGATTTGAAACCTCTTGAAATTCCAGCGTTGCCGTCACTGACCCAGTGATTAATGTTAACTTTTTCTAAAGCACACAACGAAGTAGGTGTCCCTCTCCATTTTTTTAACCTGAAGACGGAAGCAGACCCAGCTTCCGAAACGTAGTGCTCCGATTATGGCAACGTAGCTTGGACTGTATACAAACGAGATGAAAACAGAATTACTTCAGCACAAATGAAATCCAAGGGGGAAAATGTAGGTTATTCTCAGTGAGATTTCGGACGAATATTAAAATGTTGCGCCGTGTAGAAATTTACCGACGTTTCGGATGTTTTTGTTGCCTCCATCATCAGGTTGGAAGCAGTAAGAACCTCTGAAAGGTCCGTCAATTTCTACGTCACTATTACGCGAATGTCCAGCTCAAGAATCTCATTCAAAATTCTCAGTTACCAACGGTGATATCCCTTCTCATTCTAGCATGAAACAGGCCAGTGACAATGTGGTTCATGATGATGACTTCTTTGTGCATTTCCGGTATCATGATGATTATCAAATATCAATTGCAATTCTTGAAGTATTCTTAAACGAAAGTATTCTTGTTCGCCTTTTTTTTCGACAACTGAGCTACCGAGACAGGATGTACAAATTTTAGTTCAAGGATTGCCACACCGTGACTACATCTTCACCATTCAACTACAATGAAGACACGAGTGCCATCTGTTCGATGATGTTTGCAGCGTAGATATCGATATTGAGCGCGACCAATTGAATGTATTAACGTGAACAGGGATTGCCAACTTAGAATATGAATCATTCTGAAAACAGGAAATCGTTTTTCGTTCGTGGAAATAAGAGCCATACTATGGAGAAACCGTAATATTTATAATAATAACAATAAGATCAAAAACAGGTTTAAATGAAAATTACAAGAAAAATCATTTTGAGGTCATGACGGCGGTGGAAAGGACTGGTCTTCTGTAGACGTGACGTAACGAATTCAAAATTACATTTTGGTTTATCTTGTGTTTACACACAACTATGGTGCTACTGGAGTGGGCGCTAAGCCTACAGTCTACATTGTTTTATGTAAATCTAACAGATATTAATTGTGAATTAAATGACAGAGCTGTTTAATAATTGATGATACTGAATGAGAGAAAATTATTTGTTTCACGAATTACGCCCTCGTCGCGTCGCGTTGCGTCTGTGTGATACTTATTTGACAAACGCGTTGTTAGTTGTTATAAAGTTGGGATCTGCTAATTGTGGCTTGGCGTGGGTTACAGGGTAAATCAACGCGTGGGGTGCCGGCTGTGGGCTTGGCGTACACAAAGTAAATGTTTTGATACTTTGTGTTATTCTGCATATAACGTTTTGCTAGATTATCGAGTTGTGTGTTCAAATCAAGATAAAATTTAATGTTCGTTGGATGTAAACATGGTTCAAATTCGGTATACTCGCAATTTATTCTTGCGTGGTATGAGTGTTGTATACTTATTTGCTTTTACGTCGTTTTACATCCAAATACCTGGTAAGTTTTCATATCGTTTTATTACATTTTCATTTATAATGTGCATTGGTTTGGTGGGGGCTGAAAACATATGTTATGTATTTTGATCTGCTCAATACTGCTGAACAGGATTTTCGTTTCACTATTTAGAGACTGTTTTCCAACAAATATGAAAACTTTCTTTGGCTACAGTTTCGTGTATGAATTGTTATATTTAGTACGTGAATAAGGAAATAATACAGCCGTTTGCTTTCTTACTCTGTGCATACAGTGTTTGCCAAAATGTCATTTCGTACGGAACATTAAAAAGAAGCCTACCATTGGACCCTACCCTGTGACCCATCATTACAACTTAGGACTCTAAGATACATATCGATTTAAGTCTCTCATCTTCACCTTGATTATGCAAGTAATTTCTTTCATTGTTTTTTTTTTCCATACGAACATTTATTCCTTACGAATGAGACCGAACTTATTATAGATACTGATTCAGAATGATGAAGACTGACAAAACAGACATGGAAGAGGATGACCTGACAAAACAACCCCAAATTACACTCTGGCAATCATCTAAGGGGAACCCAAATGGGGTAGAGTGACACAGACAAAAAATCTGAGGAGGATGACCAGATGACACCACCTGTAATTAAGGGGTGTCCAAGTGGAAGCATCTTACATGCCAATAAAAGTTTCTGTGTGGTAGTGTTATGCCATGAAGGAACAAGTTCCAGATATCCTTTGGTTGGGAGGCTGGGTATGTCTTCAGATCTGGTCTGTATGAAATCCTCCTCGCTCCTGCCCCAGTCATCCAAATTATACTCTGAGCTATTGTGACTAGTAGAGGCATTAATTTACCATTTTGTTGTCATGCTTTCAGGTCTATATGGGAATAATGGTGTGCTTCCGGCAAGAACACAGTTGGATAGTAAAGCGAAGACCCTAAGTGCCAGAATACACACAAAGCCTACGTTGTTATGGCTGGCCCCTTACATTGGTCTTGACACAGAATACATGATGGATGTGTTGGCACTACTGGGCATCTTCCTGGCATTCACAGGGTAAGAGGGCATGCAATTTATTTCATTAGCGGCTTTGTTTACCAGAAATATTTTGTGGTGTATTGAAGATGATACTCATTTTATATGGAGAAGCGTGTTTTCTGGTCAGGATGTTTGCAGTTTTTCTGAGGCTGTGTGGTCAAATGGACGTTGAAAACTCCTTCCAAGTTTATTGAACGTAATCAGTCATCCTTTCATTTAATTTAGTACTAAATGTGTGTAGTTGATATGAGCTTCATTAAATACCTTTCAGAAAAACCAACCATTAATTAAACAGTCTAATTGTTGATCTTCTGGGTTGTAACATCGTGTGAATTTCTAGGTACATATCAGTATTTCATGGGGACATAATTCCTCTCTATCTTTAGCCCTGAAGATGAAAGCAGTATGTCCCTCTGAATCGTTGACATCTTCGTACAAGTTCACAGTCTTACGACTCAGAAGATGATATCAATATCTTCACTGCCACGAAAACCTCAGATCTCAATAATGAATCTTGTATTCATTAGTATGACGAAATTCGAGCTCTTGACATTTTATCACAGAGCATGTGACTGATCCCTGCAGTGATCATCTTATTGGAACACTTTTGCGATGTGATTACTGTGTACACGACTGTAATTTATATTTATATTATAAACAAATATTTTGCTTGATTATCTTTGGCTTGGGCCCTTTGAAGGATCTATGGAATGTAAATAAATTCTATTCTGATACAATTAAAGATGGCCGTAGCATGGATTTAATTTTCTTTGGCTATGCTTGACCACAGTAGCCAGTTTTAAATTGTTTCTTACTTGCAGTGGATGCGAACCCGTAGCCATTAGATAATGTACCTTTTGCAGGTTTGTCTCGCAGAAGTTCTGTACTGCTCCGTCGTTTGCGGGCCTGTGGTCCCTCTACTACTCGTTATACCAAGTGGGGCAGACTTTCATGTGGTTTCAGTGGTAAGTTCTTTCTAGTACAGTATTACTGTAAATTTTTGCACATGGAACTTCTTCTATGGCTCTCCGGTCCGTATTCGGTCCACGACCTCCTCAATTCTCCTCTTCCATACGGTCCTCTTGTTAGGTCCGTCTGTCCGAGGCTTTGATCGAGGTTTGGAATCATCTTCCTTTTTACGGTGCGAGGTTGTTAGCCTTGCGACCAGC
Source organism: Zootermopsis nevadensis (assembly GCF_000696155.1). The sequence continues at coordinate 568,381 of NW_019060416.1, forward strand.
CTCCAACCTGGAGGACCAGGATACCTGTCTTAGTCTAACCTCTCCCCCTCGACCAACCCTACCAGTAGCTATGCTGGCTGTATTCCCTTACAGTACGAAAAGAGAAGGGTTATCGCTCTCACTGAAATAACACTCAAAATTGTAACGAGATCCAATTAATATATACTAACAAAGAAGGAAAAATTACAAACATGAGATACAGGCATAAACGTAGTTCATATAGAATTTCTTGCTAGGAGCCAAAAGGAAGTTTCAGATACAAATGAACACGAATTGCAGTACTGAAATAGAAATGAGATAACCGATCGAACAAATTGTCTAGAACTTTGCTTTCCTGGAGGTGGCCTGACTGTAAAGTTATTCAACGTTAACTAGGGAACCGTGGTTCCACTGTCAATTTTTTATTCATATAATTTTAAATCATGATATTTTCTTATCTGCAATAGAAACTCTTAGTTTTAATACTTTGTATTATTTAATGACGTTATATCATTTTGGGAAAATCATCTTCGCTTTGACGAAATTAGTAGGTTTCTCCAAAAAACATTGAAAGTTTCTTCTTCGTAGAGTTAATGTTGTTACTTTCAGGGATGTCTTGCTGTTGGAAGCAGGTTTCCTATCAATCCTGGTGGCGCCATTGCGCTACCAATCCCATTTAAGACGCCGAGCAGCGACTGCAGCTCCTAGTGATTCTATTTCATTCTGGCTTGTTCGGTGGCTGTTGTTCCGGTTGATGTTCCAGTCTGGAGTCGTAAAGCTCTTGAGTTACTGTCCCACCTGGTGGGGGCTTACAGGTAAATATTGTTCTTCTATAAACTTTAGGCAATGTCTTTGTTATCACTCAACAAAAGTAAATCAACGTGAAACAAAAATATTCTTCGGAAATATCCGTATGTTGATTCTCTGTGGATATGTTATTGGTGGGTTAGTTCATGGATTCACCACGGTCATTTAAGTGGTTCTTGAGAACTGATTTAAGGCATGGTGCTCATTATTACCGCTAATATTGTATGATATTGCTGTGACCTTGAAGCACACAATTTGGCGGTGGCTACTGTAACGGTTGTGTGGCGTTATACCGTCCATCACCACAACTTAGGAACTGAAGAACCGTCTTAACCACTTCCCTTATCGTCCTAAAATAACTCGGATTGAAAATTTTGCTGTAAATTTGTTACACAAGTTAACTCGCAGGATTTAGAATTTTATGGCTATCGACTTATTTTGCCGATTTCTTTTGTTTCTTGCAATTTGAGCTTCTCGCTAGACGGATGCTGCATTTAGTAGTTCACCGACAGATGCTTTTGTACATCTGTCTTTATTTCTCACAGTGCTTAGATGTTTACCCTCATTTAGCAGGTTTTTGCAAAAAGTCGTAACATGCAATGCGTTGTATTGGTTCGTTTTTATTTTCGAGTTCTTGCAGTATTTTGTGATTAAGGAACGTGAAAATTATCGTGACACTTGTGGTGATGGAAGAAATTTCTGTTGTTGAGTCCAGCAGTGATATTTCTGTGGCAGAATTATGACATACAGACTCAGATTCAGACACCTTTATTGACGTAGGAGTTTGGCAATCCGCGGAAATGAAAAACGTGCAGATGACAAAATAAGTTTTGGCCCCACATTTAAAAAGAAATTAGTAAGACGAGTGGTTAATGTTACTCTCCCATCATGTTAATCTTCCAAGATGTCACCCACCAACATTTTGGATGCACTTGTAAGTTATTTTCTTCCCTCAGAGTAAGAGATTACGTCAAATTCTTACATAACGGGCGGCAGAATTGTGTTTTTGCAAATCCTGAGATTCGGTGTTACGGACAGTAGACTGGGTGTTAAGGTTTACAACTGTATACATGCAATAAGTACTTTTTTTAATGCATTCCCCTAATTTTATCACAAACCTCATTTCTTTTTGTGTTCTTCCCAGCTACATTGCCAAATATTAATTGCATATTATGATTCTAGTTCTGTGCCGTTCGTATATTTAGTTCTGTCTATTTTAACTTTTAGACCGGTTTACGTGCTGGCTTATAGAGGAATTTCTGCATTATTCTTTAATTCCTGTCTGTCCTCTTCCAAACGTATGTCATAAAAGAACCTTCAACTTTCTTCGCTTAATAAAAATAATTTAGAACACAGAAGTTTTTCGCTCTGCAGGAGACATTTAATGTGCATAATGACAAGTTGCATTATTTTGTTATCTCTGTCACAGCTTTGTCAATTCATTTTGAGTCTCAGTGTATTCCAACGCCGCTGGCCTGGTATGCCCACCACTTGCCAAGATGGCTTCTCAAGCTTTCAACAGCTTTCACTTTTGTTGTTGAAATTGGGTTGCCTCATCTGTTTTTCTTCCCTGTTCGCTCAGTACGGATTGTCGCTTTCTTCCTTCAGGTACGTAGTAACATCACACACATTTGCATATTGTAATGTAGCGTGAAACATGTTTATACACACCGATAATTTGCGACCTCTTTTGGATATGATTAATATTTCATTTTTTTATGGTCGATCCTAAAAAAAATATTGCAGAGATAATGAATGTTTCTTATTTACTATCCTAAATGCTGGCAGTATGTATATAAGGTGAATTTGCCGCTGTGACTAATCAGGACATCGTGAATGCTTTAGGGTGTTAGGGGTAAAGTTTCACACTTTACAGACCTTGAAACTGTAGTTGATAAGTGTTGGATGTTCTACCCTGGGGAAAGAGCTTGTAATACCCGTGGATGGATGATCCTAACATCTGTCAGGACGTGGCGGACTTCCTGCCCCTGCCCAGAATAGAACGCATCCAGTTAGGCTGTTGGGAGTTCTGACTGAGCTAGCCTTGCTCCGAGCAGTCCATAACCGTATGTTTTAGCGGAGATGTAATGTCGTCAAGGCGCAAGAGGACAGCTGTCGGGTTTGTGACCTTAGTTTCTGTAATCTCCTTGCCAAAAAAGTTGTTGTTCTTTGTGCTTAGTTGACAAATTACTGAAACCATCTTTATCAGGACTCAAACCCAGGACAGTTTTTAGGGTTGTTGCCTGTGTTTCTATAATATTCTCCAGAACAAAGAACTTTGGTCTTGGCACTGTTGTTATATCATGTTTCTGAGTAATGGGAACCATGTTCGTCGGGACTCTCAAGGAATAAGCCTAGTTTTGTGAAAGTCAATTTGTCCCTTCTCAGTCTGTGAGTTTACATACAGATATACATAACCACAATTTTAAGTGAATATCTATGTAAAAAACTAAAACAATTTGTAATGGCCTAATAACTGATCCTAACTATTTATAACAAGTTAGTCATGAGTTAGGGTTTGCAGTGGTCGCGCAGTCTGAGGCGTGGGTCTTCTGTTGCTTGGTCGCTGGGACCGTGGGTTCGAATCCCACTCAAGCCATGGATGTTTGTCCGTGTTATCCTGTGTTGTGTTGTCCTGTGTACAGGTAGAGGCCTTGCGACGGGCCGATCCCTCATCCAAGGAGTCCTACCGAATGTCTATAGATCGAGCCAACGAAAAGTTGGGACCCGCAGTGCTCAGGCACTTGAAGAATGGGTCGTTTTAAGTATCCCAGTAGTCATGAGTTATTATTTAATTAATTATGGAAGGGAGAGGGCATTAGCTCACAAAACGTAGCCTGAATGAACTGCTGTCACTTTCAGGGTAGAGTGATTTTAGGTCCACTAATAGCACAGATTCCTACTCCACCTCCGTCAGGGTTGTCAGGTCTACTCTTATGCCTTACTGACGATAGTAGTAAGGGCTTTGGAATTTTATGCCAGAGATATTGGATTTGAAATGGCTGGATCCCATGAGGATTTCACCCTAACCTTTGACAGGTAACAGTTGTCAGATGTGGTTCAGAGCTCATGTTGGGCTGTTTGTCTCCCCTACCCGCCATTGTCATCATACTAGTATTTTGGTGACACCACCTCAGAAATGTACTCCTCCACTGTTGCCAAGGCAACAAGAGAGACTGAGGGTATTGTATGCCATAACTATTTGTAATAAAAACTAAATATGGTGTGTCACTTGGGATTAGAGTTTGTTTTGTTCACTTTTGCAGGTCTTACTTCAGATAGCAATTATTTTGACAGGCAACTACAATTTCTTCAATATCCTTACAATTGTACTCTGCATCTCCTTACTGGACGATGATGTCTTTTATCGCAGGAGGCTGCAGAAAGGTAAACATTGTTTGTAAAGCTTAATTTCCTTGTCGAGCTCATGCACGTCAGAACATTTTTCAGTGAAAATTGGTGAAAATATATGTTACCTTGAAACATATTTATCTGAGCTCTTTTCTCTTTTGCACTGAAAAATGATGTTCATGTTAAGATTTGAACTTTCGAAACATTTTCTTTGTTTTTGTATATATTCAATATATTACAGGGCTGGGGTCCGTAGTGGCCGCTCGGTCTGAGGCGCGGGCCTTGTGCCGCTCAGTCGCTGGGACCGTGGGTTCGAATCCCACTCAAGCCATGGATGTTTGTTGTGCTGTCCTGTGTACAGGTAGAGGCCTTGCGACCGGCCGATCCCTTGTCCAAGGAGTCCTACCGAATGTCTATAGATCAAAGCCAATGAAAACGTTGGGACCCGCAGTGCTCAGGCACTTGAAGAATGGGTCGTTCCCAGTATTACAGGGCTACAGGGTGTTCAATATAGTGTCATAAGCTTTACAATATCACATTTATACTTTTAATAATAGGTATGTATTTGTAATAAATGTGTTGGTGCAACATGCTTCGTAAATTGGTATATATCTGTTCATTCTTGGTCATCTAAGTAATGGTGATTGAATTACAGGTAAACAAGATGTGTGGTGGAGTGGTCTAGTTAGCAAGTTGGTGAATGTTGCTGTGTACGGAGGTGTGCTGTATGCCACATACATCTTGTTCTCAGTAAGAATAAGCTCTTCATGGGCTATTGAATCTGACGTGGGTAAGTACCTTTAGTTTTGCAGAATGTGATACCGTATCGCCATTTCCAGTTCCTCTTGGTATGAGTTCCACATGGAAGTTTTGAAACGTACAGTTAATTAGTATACACGTCTAAAATATCGTTAGTATTTGTGCAAGTACGACATGATCATAAAAATTGCGGATATCAGGTTTCAGACTCACAAATGTAATCCCGTCATCAAGACGCTAATCTTTACCCTATCAGCTTTCGTAACAGGGAACATGGCCAACGTAGCAAAATGCAGCCTTTAACCCCGTTTCTTGTCAGAATTTGTCACGCGGCTCAGAAGACTCATTAACGTTAATTTGCATTTATCTTTAAATAGGAAGAGATTGATGACTTTGCTTAATAGACATCTGGCATAAATCATTGTAGTTGATGGAAGGCAGAGAGAAGCCTCATACAGACACCTGTTTTTGAAACGTCGTGTGCATTCTAATCTTCGACGATGGACAAAGTCCGAAATCCAGTAACACCAACTATATCATACCATTGTCAAATCCAATTGTGGCATTGTGAGATTTACGTGAAGAATAAATATTCTATTGGCTGATGTAATAAGACTGTTGTTGCGGTATGTTTTCGCAGCATTCACAAAGCAGGAGTTAGACTGGGTGCTGTCACGTGTCGTTCCTGGCTCTGTGTACCTAGGCTTTGTCTCCTTGAGTCTAATAGTGGCTGAAGCTCTGACTGTGTCCATCTTGGAAATCCCTGGAATTTTCAGCAAGATTCAAACTATCTTAACCACGCTATTCTATACTGGAGTTGCAGCATTTGTCTTTGGCATCAGTCTTGTAAGTATTGTTCGTAAACCAAGTACAGTAAGACAAAAATAATCAGCACTATTGGTGCCTTGGTATTGCATTTGTGTAAAATATACAGAATGAGAGCTTTCTTATGACAGTAACTACTGTTTATGGTCTATAGCTGACAGTGCATGAATGTACCTTTAATCCAATCTCCGCATCTGTACAGGCTAAATTAGAATGTATGAGTACCTTAATGATAAATAATCCGTGGCGTAACAGCCAAAGCCGACTGCTGGCCTCACATTCACATGCCTAAGCAGAGGTGAACGATCATCCAACCAGATATAGGGTGACGTGTGGTCAGCACGACGAACCCCCAGCCATTGCTAGTTTCCATAACCGGATTACGATACCCATTGTAGCTCCCCAATTTCCTCATGATGCTGGGTTGGCACCGGTCGAAAATCTCGTGAGAAATTTCTTTCCCCAAGACTCGAACCGGCGCGCATTCCGTATCACCTGTCCGAAGCACAATGCCTCAGACTGCGCGGCTACGGCGCGGGACGTATGAGTACCTTACATGACCAAATTTTAGCCATTCAGAGGTGTTCGTCGAGTGTTGTATTCTGCTGCAATTTTTTTTTTCTCTGTCAGGTGTGGAATATGATGGACTTGAAATGTGGTTGTAGAGGAGACTAAGAGCTTAAAAAATGTGGCAGTGAAAAGTTATTGAACAGAAGTTTAATTGAAAACTGAGGATTTCCACTTTAAAATACGTGATATTGCATGTGCGTCGTGTGTTCTATTTTCAGGTACCTTATTCTAGCCTTCATCCTGCTGGCAACAGTACCGTGATCCCCGTCCTCCATCACTGGCATTCACGTCTGGACCATTTGCATCTCGCAAATTCATATGGCCTCTTCCGAAGGATGACCGGTGTCGGAGGACGCCCAGAGGTTATTTTGGAGGGCAGCAACCACATTGATGGACCCTGGCTTGAGTACAACTTCTTGTACAAGCCAGGCAATGTCAACTCTACTCCCTCGTTTGTTGGTTAGTTTCAAGTATACATCGTGACGAGGAAAATTCCTGCACGTGATATATCTTCAATAATTATGCGTGTCCACCAGTGTCAGCCGTCATATACCTAACCTTGTCTGTTCTTGATCTTCCCATAATCTCATGTAGCTAAGAGTATATTTTTCTGTGCGTTTTGCATACTTTCTCTATGTCTTTCCACCTTGTCGGAGGAGTCATAATGTCATTCATAGCACTGTATCAACTTGTTATATTGAACTCTGACCTCGATTAGTTTTTTTCTCTCTGTACGGAACAAGACAAGATTGTGAATTAGAAGAATTTTGCAAATAATCCTTCAATTCAATGTTTTTGGTGAAAAATCAATATATGGTTCAGAGATCCTATTGGTACTTTACATTTCTTTGACAGTTATAGTACATAATTTTGTACAAATTTCTTCATGCATGTGTGGTGGCTCAGATTTGAACTGTACATCCAACTTTGAGCAGTTTTTCATGCCCTCGCGTAGCGTATCAGCAGCAGAAAGTTTTTATGTACGATTATTAATAGATGGGCTCTGGAACGAGCAAAATTTGAGGCGAGTTTTTGACGTGACCAAGTGGACCATTCATTCTCTTGTTAGTTTATTTCTGTATCTCCATGAGAACTGAAAATTAAATTTTGACTTCCCTTTATTGTATTGCTTTTTTAACTTCTTGCGATGGTTGATATACAGAATTATAAATTAGGATACAGACATGAAGATTATGTATGTAAGTTTTTGGATAATTGATTGTTTTTGCGAATTTTATAAGTCGTCTTTATTGAGGTCATGTTAACGATCTGTGTGTGTTCTGTATTGTTTGTGAACTAGCAGTTGTTTCTTTTGTAGCTTTATATTGGTATTATAAATAGACTGCAGTAAAATTTTCATTCAGCAAAGGAAGGATGTTATTACAAGCGTGAACGTTTGATCAGGAAGTACCTACGAGAGGATGTCAGAATCTTGTCCCTGATTAACTGGTGTTTGTAATTATGTAGCACCCCATCAGCCACGTCTGGACTGGCAAATGTGGTTTGCTGCCCTGGGGACATATCACCAAAATCCATGGATTATGAGTCTGACTTACAGGCTTCTTCAAGGTCAACCCGAAGTACTTCAACTAATTGATACATCACGGAATCCATTTCCAGCTAAGCCACCCAAGTATATCAAAGCCAGTCTGTACCATTATCACTACTCGGCATGGTCGCAGAGGTAAGAAAGTTATTTTAAAAATGAAATAACATAGTTATGTCAAGGAATTTGTAGCGTAATATGTATTTTCCTGCACTTGTTTTTAGGTGGTCTGGCCCTTGGTGGACGCGAGAGAAAGTCGGCGAATACTTACCAATCTTTTCACGCGACCACCCGCCATTACTCGACTATCTGCGTAACATCAAAATCCTGACTGGAGCTTCGCAAGAGGGCACAGATTCCGGGTCACACGTTGCTCCCTGGCTGAAGGCGCTCTTAGATCGTCTTCGATATCTGGTATCTCTTGTCGAACCCAGCATCCTCCTCTGGTCCATTTTCAGTGCGGGATGTGCAATCATCACTACTTCCAGTACCACAGGTTCTACTGTGACACGGAGATAGGCACATTTTAGATTTTCATTGTCATTTCTTGGGGCTTCTGTTTGCACTTTGGTCATAATATTGGCTGGTGTGCCAGTGTTTTGATCATCTTGACTGTCTTTATTTTAATGATCTGAAATGGCTTGACCCTGAAGGTGGAAAAAGCCAAAATTCCTTAAATATTTTCAAACTACCAGCCATAAACATATTTTTGCCATCTGAAAGTGCAAACACTAGCCTCTACCGCCAGGATCGCTGAACAGCCATTTTCAGTCGAAAGTAAAAGGGATTTCCTTGTATTACTATAATACGGTGGTGGATAGGACAGTTGGCGATGATATTAATTGCGGGCAATCCTGCAGAGTTAACTTCCTACTTCTGTGATTGTCACGATTGCTCATACATTTCCTGTCTCTGAAGTGTTATAAGAGCTTTGAGGGCTGACTGATTTCTGATTCTTTTTGTGCATTATTCCTGTTTTTGATATTCATTATTTTTGTTTCTGAGAAAGTACCATTATTGTGTTCCTATACAGGAGTGAATTCCTTTTTTTTACCTTTTCCTCCTATATATCTGAATGTAAGATATGTGAATGTGTTTTTTACGCGCAGTAAAATATCAGTTCGCTGAATGTCCGCAGTACAGATTCACGTTACTATGCATACTTTCAGTATGACTTTTCTAATCTAAAGTCGTGATAAGCTTAATATTTGCATCATAAGTTTGCCGTTTGCTTTGTCTAGGAGCGGAGCTTTTGCGTTAACTGTCGGCTTGGTTAAAACTTGGAAAAATGATTTCTTACTTTTGTGGTATGTGATTCAGTGGTAATTCAAGATAAGTGATCAGATAAAACGCGTCGTTAGCCACCTAGTTGAGGCTTTTGTGGAGGAGGGAGTTTCTGATATTCCAAAACAAGATGTTAGCCAAACCTCGACTGTTAACATGCTTTAGTTGCTTACATGATCACATTTAGAGTGCTACATCACATTTTTGTTGTGTGTGTATGCTATGCTGTGATTTGTGCGTTATGGAAGATGAAATTTGTGACTGTGCTGTAGGCCAGCGTCGTATAACTGGTTTGCCACCACAAGGATTCAGGTGTGCTACAGATTTTTCTAAGAAATTGTATATTTGCATGTTATAATTAGAAAAATGATATACCATATCTTAATTAGAATTCTTTACACACACGCATGTTCACCATTGATTGTTTTATTTATTGTGTGTAATTTTTTTATGTGTGCCTGCGTTCTTATAGGGCAAGAAGAAAATCATTGAAATTGGTACATGAAATCATTTTCTCACAAAAAATGGTGGAACAGTCAAAGAATAGGTTATGCTATTTTTCTGATTCTTGGTACAAAACTGGTCCTTGGGTGTGTCTGTGAGAAATCTTTATCTTGTTGACCTTGTTACCTTTCTGTCAGCCGAAAGAAATTTTTGGACCTAGGACAGTGTTAGCGATATTATTTCTTTCTGTGTTTAAAAAACACGTACTCTTAATGAATCGTGTGACTACTAAAATAGCTTTACAGAAGTTTGGTAAGACTTTGAGTTGACAGTTCTTTCAATCTGGTATATAAAAAACATTGCAAAAAGCATGATGAAATGTCAGAACCATTAAATTGTTAGGTGCTATTTGCTACTTGGTCTAGCAAAAACTCCCTTTTTTTGGAGGCCATCTGGAAAATGTGCAGAATACCATTGTCACAGTATGATGAAAAACTTTGTATTCTCTTGGAATCGTCAACAGTTTCTTTATTGGCATCTCTCTTGACATCCAGAATGACCTCGTTGTTTCCATTTCAATCACGATGTTGAACAGAATAAAAGGAGTTCAAACAAACTTCCTTTTTTGATGAAATATTCTCGGACTACAAGCCACGTCAGGTGGCTGAACGGTGAACACACCAATTCTTGTGCCAACATTTCGAGAATCATCTCTGTTCTCATCCTCAGGGTTGCTGGGTAAGGATGAGAACAAAGATTGTTCTTGAAACATTGGCAGAAGAATTGGTGTGTTCACCGTTCAGCCACCTGACGTGGCTTGTAGCCCGAGAGTATTTCATCAACTTTAGTTGCCACAAAAGCTTCACTTCATACATGAAACTTCCTTGAATTGAAGATGTGGTTATAGGTGTATCTGGAAAATCCAAACTTCAATAATTTCTTCTTCATTATATGATTTTTGGTGACATTGTACAGGAATGATTTATCAGAATTTTAGATGTTAGTGGAGAGTACTCTGCTGCATCCTTATCCATGCATGTGTTAACCAAATTAATTAATTTCAGTGCGCGAAATACTAGTAGCTCAAACTTTGGACAGTGCAGCATATTGGACTGCAAGAATTAATTTGCCATGAAACAGCTTCTTTCATGCATTGTTTTTCTCACCAGTTGAACTTTGTGCAAAGAGAGTCAATTGAATGTAATCCAGAGTGTAAAGGTTACTTGGAAACATTGTCTGGTTTTGCAACCATCAAAGAGGTTAGCAACATTTGACAAGCTTGTCATTGGATGCCTGCCCTCAAAAATGGCTATACACAGAAAGATTGGGTGAAATTTTGTCACAGCTGAAAACAGAAATTCATCAGTGTCTTAAAATTCATGATGAATGACAGAAAAGGGTAGGATGGTGAAACGCTATTTTCTGCTCATTGATATAGTGGAATTCCTCAAGATTTTGATATCAGTTTTTGTTTGAAAGTGTTTTCAGAAGTATTCCTGCAACCCAAAACTTGTTTAAATAATTCAAGCTATGTTTAATGACATCAGGTACCATATTTACATGAAATAGATGTGATTTAAAATCTGAGTACCCCCCCTCCCACTAAGAAGTACGTCTGTACAGAAATTATTTTAATTTCATAATTAGTACATGAAAGCATGTGAAAGATGGTAGATATTTGAAAATATACTATACATTAGACTTATTGATTAGCCCTCTGTATCCCAAACCAGCTTAAGGGGAAAAAATTCCTTTGTGCAGTTTTGATAATCATTGATCAGATAATATGTGAATAATTTTAGTTGTTGAAAAAAGTGTATTGTTTAGTAAAAATACAGTTGTTACTTTAAAGTTTTAATGGTGTATAAAATATTCATATTGAACATCCTCCTGACTTAGGTCCAATTTGTACAGAGAAACAAATATTACATGAATGGTTGAGGTTAGCTCTTTCTATCGGACCCAATTGAGTAGGTGCGTCTCCCCACTTTTTAACCTGAGGACGGAAGCAAATCCAACTTCCAAAACGTAGTGTTCTTTTTAAAAAACAGACGATGGACATTGTCCAAGAATTTAGTAATCCCGATTGGAATTTGTTCAGTTAATCAGACTCTTTCCTCGTTTGGAATGTATTTCTTAATATGGTGTTAAGGTTGAATTTTGCAGCACGGTGTGTACACACTCTGGCGAAGGCACACACTACAAAAGGAGGGAAGTGGCTGTCTACAAAGTGTATTTTATGATTTTGTGCATGCTTTTTTGATCTTGAAGTATTTGTTCTTCTGTCATGAAATTTGAAATATATATTTGATATACTTACGTATCTAGCTACGTATTCAATATCAGTGTTTCTCGACCTTTCTTGTACTGCAAACCCCCTCCCCAAAATTATCTCATAAATGATTCAATAGAATGTAAACACAACTAAAATATAGATAGAGGGCATATTTTTTCATGTTTTACTTCAATGTGGAACTTAAAAAGTGGTGTCAGTCACTTTTGAGCTGTCATTTAGTGTTTAATGCAATTTAGGATGAAAATTTGTATCTAAATGAAACATTGCCAAGGTTTGAAAAGTGCCTTTATCTGTAGGTGGAGATTGCGAAGTAGATTGCAATTAACTTTTAAAAATTGCAAGTGTCAAGTTCAGTAATTCTTTCTCATATTTCTGACAAAAGGGCATGTTTAAATTCAGTGAAAAGGGTGTGTCCAGAGGTTTTTATTTTACTGAGAAAAAGTACAGCTGTTCCTGTTTCTACCTCATCCGCTGAAAGAAGCTTTTCGAGTCAGAAATTTATAAAAGACCAACCACCGAGCAACAATGGCACAATTGGCTGTTATTTCAACAGGATGAAGTAACTGTAGTGCTGGACTTCAGAAATCATGGGATCATCCTGTTAGAGAAAACGCAGAGAATGGAATAGGTATGGTGAGTTAAAATGTTTGTAGTTTGTCAAGACTGCAGATTCATCACATTCAGTGGCCTTGGTAGGCAATCTCTGTACAAATATGTCGTTTATGCGATAATTACCTGCGTTAGGATTTACAGCCGAAAAAATGGATGTCAGTTCTAGAAAGGTAGTTTTCAAATCGTTAAAATTACAATAACCTAAAATGCCTTAAGTGTGTACTACTAAGGGGTCTCGCATTTGGCTCCGCCTCCCCTGACTGGATATGAGAGTGATTACTAAAATGTATATCGGCATCAAAACGCTGACAATTAAAGAAAACCAATAATTAATGCTTGCAATATATACTTGTAGTTAGTTTTTGCTCATTTATAGTCTTCATATTGCATTTTTCAACAGTAAGTCAAATAAATAATAGTTATATCAATGAGCAATAAGATACAGAACAACTGAAGATGTGTTAATTTATGAATGATATTTGTGTTTTGATAAACAGGAAAAGTTAAAACTGTTGAGGAAATACAGTTTCGATTAGAACTGGTGTTGGAAGGTACTTGCTGCGTCTTTCACGGGGCGTGTGAGGAGCTATGCAGAGCAAATTGTTGGCAGCGAGTAGCGGATGATTGGGTTTGATTTATGCTTGTAATCGACAAAATAATAGTGATTTGAAGTTGATCTGCTAATTTCAGAACTAAAGTTAATGAATTCCTCAAGCTGTATCAAACCACAACGAATGTTTACAAAATATAGTTTGGGTAGGCGTGTTTCATTGTACGTACAACTTTTAGGTTATGTTACGGCCCGAAGTGATATTGACTGAAGTAAATGAAACTTATCATATTCTCATATATCTTCCAGTTTATTTTTATGAAAGTGCAGATTACAGTAAAGCTACTCATTGCTGAACTAGTGCACTGTCCATATCTTTTGTGTAATATGTATTTAATATTTGTATGAACTTACGTTTTTCAACTTTAGAATATTCCAATTTGAAAAAAGGGAATACCTGTTCGCCCATCCCCTGTGTCAATCAAGGATACGAATATTTATCTTATACACTAACTGAACAACTTCCATGGCTCCAATTGAACGCTTTGATACTGAAAAACTCTCTATCTTCTAACTTTTAGACTGTCATCACCAGTACAAACATGGCATGATGCAAGATATGAACCAAAATTAGGTTTATTTTATGTAGGGCCTTTAAGTTATGAGTGGTGATAATTTTTTTAAAAAGTGCAACTTTTAACTTTTCTTTTAGTACTATACCAGAAATAACATGGGAGCTGTACAAAGCTGTTGCTGCAATAACGACAGAATCATTGTAACTTGTGAAATTTGTAAGGTGACATATTACAAAAACATCTGCCAGTAGTGTTATAATTAGTATTGAAATCTGTGAGTTATGTAGGCTTATTGATTTTATATTCACATTTTAGGACAGCAGCTTTATAAATATTCAAGGAAGTCATTTGTGCTACATTCAGCGGTAGGAAACAGATGTCTGCAGTCAGAAATGAGTGGAGAAGTGTTTGGCAAGCCTGTAGAACATTCTATCCACAAGAAGTTGGTGGAGACTTTCAACCCAGTTCATCTTGATATCTTGAACGAATCACATATGCATAATGTACCACCTGGATCTGAAACACACTTCAAGGTTGTGGTTGTTTCTGATAAGTTTAACAACCTGCCATTAATCAAGGTACAGTTTATTGAATGAGATTTGAGGTTTTCAGGGTGGCAAGTATGAAGATGACTTGTCGTCTGGGTCGTTTAGACATTTTGCAAGCATCAAACATCAGTAAACTTCTGCCATATTACTCGGCACAACGACCTAGATGACAGTCATTTTATAATTTACTGTGCTTACTGTTGGACTTAATCTGCTGTAGCATTGGTGAGTTTTTCTTAAACTTACTAGAGATTAATCTCATTTACTGTCAAGCTGAGAGGCTACCTGACCAATCAGGAAGTGGTAGACCCTAAACCCTAAGTGTATGTGAATATTGACAAGTGGTGATTTTCTCATAAGTGAACTTGAATTGAATTAAGCCCACAAAGTGCACGGACAATTCATTTTCTTGCAGAGGCACAGAATGGTAAATGATGCTCTGAGTTCGGACTTACAGAATGGAGTTCATGCTCTGTCTATTGTGGTAAGTTGAGACTAATGAAATATTAAAGTATCTAATCCAGGACTGAGCAACTCAGGCATGCCCACAAATTAATTATTCATATGTTATTAAGACACTTTTCCTTTGTACCAGTTAATTTATGACGTCTCTGAATAATTATTAACAATGTTATTTGTATGTTCAGTCTGTAAAAATAATTTATAGCTATTTAACAGTTTTTTAATTACATTTTTCATGTAAGGCTGTCTGTCCATTATCATCCATCCTTAAATGTTTTGTGGCTTTTCTGAGTCGCTCCAGAAACCTGACGGGATATCCCGTCCAAAATTTGAGACTGGTACAATCTGAGCATAAGAATCTTGCTTTAAAACCAGTTTCTGGGTAGAGACAGAAAAACTGTGGAAAACTTAATCAGGATGTGTAGCGATCATATTGGGAATAGATACTTTGTTAATGTAGCGTGTAATTTCTTACACTGAATTTCTGTTGCAGGCCAAGACACCAGATCAGTGGGAGGAAAGTACAAAACAAGTGTCCCCAAGTCCAGCGTGCAGAGGTGGTTTTGGGAAATGAGGCCCTTGTCAGTAGAAAATCCTGTCGTCTTACCAAATTAGGTGATTACAAATTTTGCTTACAATTACGATATGGATTTTAACTTAATACAGATGTGGCAAGAGGTACTCATTTAACTGAAATAAGAAAAGAAATAGGTATGATATGTATGAAATATTTATTAAATTCGTTTCATTTGCAAAAAATTTTAAATTATTACTCAAATTAGCTTAGAGCCATATGGTATTTTTAGTGCTTAATGATTAGCAGCAATATCAGCTGTAGAGGCCGAGCAAGAACGGCTGGCATTTGCGCAAAGGACTGATTTTGGTCGTATGAGATGGACCCGTCCAACGCGCACGCTAGAGGTTCAGTTGGTTTGTAGCTCTGTGTTTAGATCGGTGTGTCACCGCAGCTGAAGCTGTGCGACCTCCGCTACTACTGAACTCCCCTCTCTTGGCTTACACATCACGCATTTAGGTCTCACGACTACTCGCGCGACCTATACACACACACAGCTATAATAAAAGTGGAAAGATGCACTCGAACTCGGAGTACATACATTTTCATAATTTGTCCCCTTTCCCTGATTTCATTGACTAGCTGCTGAAAGAAGCTCCTGTACCATGGAGTTAGAGATTCTTCAGGCTGTCAATGTATTCAAATACCATGTCCATAAGTTGACTTCACGACGAACCTCCAGCCATTGCTAGTTTTCATGACCGGATTACGCTACCCATTGTAGCTCCCCAATTTCCTCACAATTCTGGGTTGGCACCGGTCCCATACACCGGTCGAAAAGCTCAAGAGAAATTTCTTTCCCCGAGACTCGAACCAGCATATTTTTGTGCTCACTTCATATGGTTCAAGTAACTGTTTTATTGTCAATCATAATTTTATAATTTTTAATTGTGTAATTCTCATGCAGTTACGATACATCTTGGTTAGAGGAGTCGCACATCCGTCAGTCACAATTTCTCTCGGTTTCATAAACTGTACACGGGGCAGATAATAAATTCAATGTATTTTATTTAAATCAGATGTTACAAAATCTTATCAGCATATGAAAGTAGAAACCCACAATCTGTTCAACGCACATACGCATGATTAAACAATGGTTTGGAATTAAATGCAATGTTCTTGAAAATGATTTATCAAATTTCAAAAAAATGTTATCTTGTATTTATCACATTCACAGAAATGTCATTCTGTGTTTTAAAAACTGGCAGTCGGGGGGATAATTTGTGCCAACCTAAATGGAAACAAATATAGTTACGTGCTTTGTGCAATAGGACATGCCCCACGTAAGAGCTTACTTTTTGTCAACGTCCTTTCTCGTAAATTGCAGTAGTCTCGTGAGCATTGAGTTAATGCAAGGAATCTGCTTCTTTTGGTGCATAAAAATATTACCCGGCGTGTTTGACTCAAAGTCTAGAGCTACGCGTTGAAGAACAAATGTTAGGAGTGTGAGGATGTGAACCGAAGTTCCTTTGTCTTCCAGTTCGCAACACAGAGCCTGCATGAACCAGGAACCATTGGTAGTATTGCGCCAGGAGTAAAAACCTGTCAACAAATCAAAATAATACAAGTGAAAGAAAAATGTTAATATGATACTGCCATCTTTAATGACAGCATGGAATGAACTATGAGAATGGATCACTTGAAAAGGTGGAAAATGTCGAATTATTACGATGATACCAGTTCAAGCAATTAAAATGGACAGCACACAGAACTTACAGATCTTTTAAATACCTGGTATAGTAGAATACACTATCAGAAAATCAGCATGTGTGGGAATCTTGTATCCCATGGCACCGCCGTCAACTTCAGTCCGTTTCTGTAACGTGATGCCACCATCCAGTTTATCCCCTTGGCAAGCCTAGGAACCACATAAGAACACATGAAAGAAGAATGGGTACTTGTGAGTTATCGGGACACATCGCTTTTTGTGTCCCGATAACCGACAAGTACCGAAGGATGTGATGATTTTTCTCTTTAGGAGCAGAAAATGTTATGGTTTAGTGTTTATGCTGGCACCAACCCTTTAAGAAACAAGTCGAGTATGACGTTAAATTCGAAGAGGGACAATTGTATAAGATTAACACATTGTGACCGAGCCGTAATCACTGGCGATGGCTGTGAATATCATGAAATCAGAAGGATGATGGCCTCATGAATGACGAAGTAAGCTCTTAATCTATAACACGAGGTATTACGCCATATACCTGAACAATGTTTTGCTGTCAATTAAAAATGGTGCAGCATTATTATAAAGGACCATCTTCAAATTATTTGTTTAATAAGAAAATTAAGCGAATTAAAGTTTAATAAGATTAAAAGCAATTCTTGAAGTTCAGTTTATTGAACAGCAGTTATAATATTTTAAACATAATACTTCCACATAAGTTAATTTTTGCTAAATAATTAAATCTTCGTCAATTTTATTCTGTAACGTTTAGGAATTTAATTTTAACCACGGGGAAAATATTTTATTTAAGCCTCTTGACAAAACCTTCAACAATACTTCACCTGTAGGAAGAACAGCTTTGGTTTTCCTGCAAGAGTTGGGCACTTGTCGGCGGTAAAAGGTTTCCACAGGGACTCAGGCTTGTACGGGTTGTCTCTTGCATGTATGATTCCCATTTCACCATGAGACAGGACAGCCAATAGGAAACAGTCACAGTCTGAGTGGTCGCTCCCTGCCACTGGAATAAGCACAGATAGAAGTGCAGAGCGTACTGACTTCTTTAATAGTCGTTATGAATTACTTTTATGCCATCATTCATTCCTGTTTAAATTAAGGTTACTTTTTTTTTCACTTTGTGTCTGGCCAAGTGCTCAGTGAGAGGTGAAGCCCCCATCTGAGGACAAAACCAATATTAATTTGGGCATACTGTTCGTATCTGGTTTGGTGATTAAGGAGAATTGAGCAGTGGGTCATGCAGTTCTGCCAGGAGTCAGGAGGTGACAGTTACGTTCTTGTAGGATTTCAGACTTTCACGGTGAGTAAACCTTAGGTCATTATCGTACTGTGGCCCAAAGTAATTGTGCAACACTTGTTTTACGGCAATGATCCCCTCCCCACTGGGTAACAATCAGACTATACGTTCCACTGTTTCTGATAAAAGGCCCTTACAGTGGCGTGTGTATAAACCAAATTAGTCAAGACCTTGTTATCATGGAATTAGTGACTATTACTAAACAGCTAACCTTGCTCCACAATCTTAGTGATTTCTTTACATTTCAGGTCATCATGTACTGTAACTTGAAAACCCAAATCAATAAGAGTTTCCTTGAGTTTTTCGCGATCAACATTTGTTCCATTTCGCTGTTTCAGTGCGTGAGTATCAAACTTTTCATGATTGAAAATTATAGCCATGCCTCTCCTCTTGTAGTTCATATTGTAATATGCAGAATTCCTGTCAACTGGCATACATGCAACATTAGGGTTGGGCAGAATCCTGAAAAGAAAATATAATCTGGGTATTTACACAGCTTCTATAAAAATATGTTTATGAAGAATATTAGGAGAGCAACATTAACTATAAAAAAACAACCAGATAAATCTGATATTTGAAGTTCTTTTAGCAGTAAAGATGTCAATTTGGTTTTATGCATTTGGATAACTGTAAAAATGATTTTCAATGAAAGGTAATTTGATGCTGTTTTTAGCTAGTCACATCAGATATACAATACATTAATGATAAACTGTGTGAAATTGCCGCAACTCTGTACTCACCTTGGTCGATGCAATGCATCCCCTACATCATCACCACCACTTACAGCATCAACTTCAGCTACGTTTGAGTCGACAGTAGCCATAGCTATCTGAAAATAAACCACCTGTGACATATTATTTGGTTTATGTACATGTAATTATTTTTTATACTCAAGAAACTAGATGAGTGAACACTAAAAAGGGGTGTTCAGAAGAGGAAATAATGCAAAATGAAGTTGTAGTAACAGTAAATCACTGAAAAACGGAGAGAAAATAGATTTTTTGGACTATCCTAAGCCTCAATATTCGATGGAAGGCTTTTATTTCAAATTACCACAGTCGAAACATGAATTTTAATAATTTTGCCGGTATTTCACGTCTAGTCTAGTCTAGCCCACAGCACTTAAGATCGGTATTTGAAGGATCCCGGGATCGATTCTGATCGCTATCGCAAGATAATACATAAATTATAAGTACTTTAAGGACTAAACTCCACATTTGAAAATGTTTGTAACACGTACCTTGCAATATCAATAACCTACAACATAACCAACAACTAACCGCTTTTTTTTCATTCTTGTTCAGGGCATTTCATATAAGTAATACAATATGAGGACTTTATACAGGTGATTTTAACACACAAATAAATGCAGAATCAATAGATTTAAATTTATTCGTACCCACTTACATGTTACGCAGTTTCTAACCAAAGTTCTTTATCATTCACATGAACTGACGTTGCGCGAACAAAGCTGCGAGAAATCGAGAACAATCGATATGGTAGGTGGGTTCGAGACATAAAAAATCGCTAGCAGAAAGCATAAATTCATTCATTCAATCATTTATTTGTCCATTAAATCAATACACACTGATATTGGATATAGCATGGACAAAGGTAAAATACAATCAATATTGAATACAAAACATGAAGAATACATTCAAATGTATATATAATGCAGATATTTATGAAAAATGAAATAATAAATAAAAACTGTTCATTGACAGATCGTACAACACAATATTGTGAAGTCCGTTAACAAATACAGTAACAATTAGCAAAGCAGATCTGAAAATATTTCAAATGCCGTCATTAGAGGAACTGTAAATAATATTCTTCAATAGAGTAGTTACACCCTTTTAGGAACAGCTCCTTCAACTTCTTTTTAACAGTCGATCGTCTCTTATCAATTTGATATGAGCTTGGAGTTTATTGTATAATTACAATGGCTGGCCTACTGTTATAGATGTTAAGGTTGTAAGGTAACTGGTGATAGTTATGAACCTATTCATTTGTAATAGCTGCATCGTTCTCTTTAATGAATAAAATTACCTGTAATTACAGTGAACATTAAAGTTTGAATCTGTAGTCTAACTATATTTCTCAACACGTGTCAGTTGGTCTCAAGCCAGTGATACATTTGACTGCCCATTTTTGCAGAATAATTTTATTTACAGCTCTGACCCCAGGCAATAATTCGATTTGTAAGAAAAGGGTGATTTAACCCATTTTTTTACAGTATATACAACATCTAAATCCACTATGAGACAATCTCTTAATTCCAAACAGAGTACCACTAATCTTATTGCGTATTTTGTCTATAAGTTTGCTGTCAGTTCCTAGGAAATTTGTGGTTTCTGCCACATTGATTTAATCCCTTCCAATTTCCGTAATTAATTTAGAGACTAGTTCATTTCTCCTCGTACAAAACATTATGAATTTTTTTTATTCAAATGTATGTTTTACTTTACTTATATTATTACAGGAACAGTTCCCAATTCATCCAGAATTTTATCCATATTCAAAATTGAAGTATCATGCCCTGCCTTAATTTAATTTTCGAATATCATTGACACAGATGAGAACTGGTCCAAGTACGGATTTCAAATTTGATGGGCAAAGTGTTTGAATAATAAAATCTCTGGTGTTTATCTTTAATCTGGGTTATCTGGATTGCTGAGTCCTGTTTGTGAGATAAGACTTAATCATGTTAAGTTTACTCAAGGCGATTAACAAGACCAAAATAATGGTGTTGCTATATAGTTTTTTTATTTAGATTTTTAATTACATCATTGATAATTGACGCTATTGCATCATTTGTAGGTTATGTTTTTTAAAACTAAACTGATAATTACTAAAGATGTTGTGTTTATGAGATGGTAAAGTTGCGTCATATTGTGATATAATAAATATATATTATTTAAATCTTGTCCGTCTAATCACAATAAATTCTTATTAAATATTAAAATATTACAATAATTAACATTTAAAATATTAAATGATGTTCTTTATCGATAAAGATCATTTAATATTTTTAAATATTTTAAATGTTAATTATTGTAATATTTTAATATTTAATAAGAATTTATTGTGATTAGACGGACAAGATTTAAATAATATATGTTATGTTTATTAAAGAACAATACTAGTTTCGTCCTTACACATTCTTTTGTGTAGTTGTCTACACATTATGTAGAAATTTAAACTTGGAACTTGAAATTAGTAATTTTCCAAATTTTTATTAACATCAGTTTCGCTGAATGCCTCAGACCACACATAATTTTTTTTTGAATGTGCGTAGGCAATTTGTTGGTCTGCGAGAGTTCTCCTGCTTCTCTGTAATGGTTTTTACGATATATCCTGGGAGCTATTACATTAATCTTTCAGGCAATAGACCGAGCATAATGATAAGACGGTAGGCTTTGTATTATCTGTACGTGAGTTCGACTATTATCTGTGACAAGGGTTGTCTTGGTTATGATTAAAGTTAGATTAGAGTTATTTGCAGTGTCTGTGAGCTGTTTGATATTTATATTAATATCTCATAATATAATACTTCTATCGTGTAACAAAAAGAAAAAAAGAATACATCCAATTCTCCACTTCGCTATCCGCAAACATTTTTCACTATAATTTTGTTAGTGATATTTTATTAGAGACGTATTAGTGTAATTCCACCACCTTTACGTTTACTTCTACAGGAATGAGAGAAAACAGAATATCCTGCTGGGGAGACCTAGACGTAGATGGGAGGATAATCTCAGGCGGGATCTATGGGAGATAGGAGTTGAAGGAGACTGGATTTTGTTGGCCCAGGACAGAGTCCGGTGGAGGGCTTTGGTTAATTCGGTGATGAACCTAGCTAGTTAGTCAGTATATCTGTGGTGGTGTAATGATTAGCGCGGTTATCATATATGCATTTTATCCGAGCTCAGATCCCGACAATAGCGTTTTTTATATTTGATTAAAAATACAGTTTTGTTTAAAATTTATTATAAATATAATCACAGTGATTCGAACATTTTCGTCTTTAACACAAAAATATTCTTGTGGGATTAAAGAATTGTTTTATTTTAAACGTAGTACAGTACTGAGACAAATATTTTTAAGTACTCGGCGTGTCTCTAAGAGTACTCTTCAAAAGGCAACGATTTAACATCATATTCCTTTTTGCTAATCGCAAAAGTAGACCAATGGATTCTGCGAGGGTTTGGCACAGAACGTAGAAAGTGCAGATACTGTGTCAAGCCCACAAATATATTGTGCACGACAAACCTGTCCTTCCACTTACTTGCCGTGACGTAACGTGATTTTAATATACCGTTGGATGCATTACACGTCTTGAAGGCATAAGTGTATAACATTTTGGCAGTTCCAACAGCTGTTCTCGGGCATGGTACTGGAAGACACGTTTGTTTTCATGGTACGTCTTCGATTTTCTTATTGTGGACTTGTCTAGCAGGATTCCTCTGTCTCCTTGACATTTTGCGCGTTGAACGTAATCCGGGTTGCATCATCAGTGACTGTGTTTTATAACAGATGTTGAATTCGGTATTCAACTGAGAATGTACTTTAGAAGTAATTCGGTGTTACGTCTGTGATTGGCTTTGGTAGAAAAGTGACAGAAGATCTCCTCTTAAGGTAAATGTATGTATTTAAAGCAGGTAGGCAAGGCTTCATACAGAGTATTCAGGAAAACATTTGACCTTACGAGGTATGAGGAAAGGAGAATGGTACATAACGAGGAACTCTGTGATTCACCCACAGTTTTCAGGACAGTAACATCAAGAAATTTATAATTAAATAAGCGTGTAGGTGACACACGAATATTTAGATTTTTTATGGGGGGATGACTGTTACAAGGCGCCCACTTTTATGATTAATGATGAGATGGAAAGAAAATATTAAAATGTGTCCTATTGAAATAATTACGTGGTAGACGTGTGATCTAGTTTGAGATGGAACATGATCGTATCCACTGATTGGCTTTGCAATTGGCGATGATGGATTATTATCGGATTAAGAGAGAGAAAAGTTTTAAGAAAGCATTTCGACTGGATTTTAAGGCCACATTCATCACTGGGCATGGGTGGCAAACATTGTAGGCCTGTACGAATATTTTAAGCCAAGAGCGACGTATTCTTATTTAGGAGTCCCGTAAGTGAAAGCAATCTTGCAGCTGTGGCTTGCTGTGTGGACGGGACGTGCTGGCATTCAAGGTGTTTTGATCGAGACACATATGTTTTTAACTTAACTACGTAGGAAGACCTAAGCGTAGATGGGGGATAATATTAAGGCTTTGACCGGGATGTTCTTTTGTTAAATCTTATGTGGTACCGCCTGATTAGACTTCTAATGGTTAAGTGAAGTGTTTTCTTCGCGGTACGGTCTGGATTCGTAAATATTATTAAGACGAGCTTCGGCTTCAAAGGGTTAACCAGCTGATTTTCGTAATGGTGAGGTGTAGTGTTTTCTTCGCGGTACGGGCTGAATTCATAAATAATATTCAGACGATCTTCGGCTTCAAAGGGTTAAATGAACCTCATAGAAATAGTGTGTGTTGGATTCGACTGGCGAAAAATTGTGAACGCGATATCGAACATTCGATTTTATAAATCTTAGGAATTTAGTGAGCAGTTGAGCTATGATCAGCGTCTCTGTTCTTTCCCCATCGCCGAACCACTTCTCGGCCGTGTCTACCTACATGTTTCCCGTTCACTGCTGTAGCAATTGATGTCATGGTCTCGTACGTCACGAAACGACTAGCAATCTCAGCGCATCTCGAAACATTTCCTGGTAAATTAAACTGCACTCCATGAAGGAGACGTTGTGTTGTTCGTATAAGTGCTAATGGGTCATTAGTTTGTAATGAGAGCGCTAATGATAAGGGTTTTATCTATCTGAAATGTTTTGATTGCGATCGGCCTAAATCTGACCATTTTTCATATTTATCTCAGTGAAAAAAGGGAACGAGCGGTGATCAAAGATGTCTTGGATCGAGGATCCTGGCTGGAATGAGTTCCGGGGTTTGAATCTCAGTGACTTGAAGGTGGATGAAGCGTTTGTAAATGTGACGTCACTACTTTATAGCTCGTTATGGCTGTACACCCTATCGGACGAATGCTACAAGGTAAGATCTGTTATCACATCTACTTCGGATGTAGGACGCCAGTGACTAGGTTCAGAAATAATTCGGCACTCTGATCTGCCACTAGAGTGTAATTAAACGTACATGATCGTGGTTTTCAGTGTCCTTACTCTCGACTGACAAGCATTCCTCCGCGTCAGAATCGGGTCCTCACGGTTGACACCAAACACGGAACATCATGGCGTCTTCTTTTGAATGGTTCCATGGAATTCATTCAAAGACAAAACAGAAGGTGAGCATATTTAAAGAACACAACATCGTTTACAGAGATTACGTAATTGTATGTTCGTTGCCCGCGCTCCAATCTTCTTTGTGTGCTGGGAATAATATTTGGATACTTGAAAAAGCTACATAAGTCATACTCATCAATGTTTTTTTAACTGATTTGTGGTACATAGAATTTAATTTGATTTTGCAGTTCTCTTATATGTGAACTGGAGCCATCTTTCGGAGAATTTGGTGTGTATGACCTCGTTATCAGCGGAACCGAGTCTGGCGATGTCCTGTGCTCTATGACCACAGCCAAGGAACCTGTCAATATTTACTTACGTGAGTCCTAAGAAACAAACAGGATTAAAAAAATCAGAGCTTATCGTTGTATCTTTTTAAGATCGAAATTTATTTTAATAATGTCACAAAAGTTTTTGTTTCGTGCAAACTGCACACACGTCTGCGCCTTACTGATGCGACAACTTCTCCTACTCACGAGCTAATATCATAGTATAAGTTGACGGGGGCTTTACAATGTATTCAACTCTTTTACGAGTTTCATCTCCAGCAGATTTCGAAGAAATTAGGGCCAGCAATAAATATTGTTGGGGGTAATTTAATTTTAGTGTTTATAGGCCTGATATACACCGCCACGGTGGTCTAGCGGTTAGAACGCTGGCCTTGTAATCCTGGGGTCTCGGGTTCGATTCCCGGCGGTGCCCGAATTTATAACTTGTGTTGGGCAAGGCCGTGGTCTAGGCAACACGGAGTTTTCCTCCGTGGCATCCCAACAATTACTCCATTCACACACAGAAGAAGGCAATGGCAAACCACTTCTGGATCATCTGCCAAGAACGTATATGAACAGGTCCCAGTCCGAGAAAAGGATGGAAGGATCCTGTTAATATGGACCTGTCGTCAGACAGAACACTAATTAATAATAATTAGGCCTGATATAACTCTCACTTTACATTAACTTAATCGCTTTCTCCTCTATGTCTCGTAATGCCTTGTGTAGTAACAGCAGATCTGTTTTAAAGAGAGTTATTCCGTTTTACAGCACTGATTCTGTGTTTGATGGGACTGGCCATTATCTGGCTTCTGTTCTTGTCGGGGTCCAGCGTGACAAGAAAGTGGCTGGATTACAGGAGACGGATCATCGAACCGACTAGCGGGTCTCAGGTCGCATCAGCTTCCGATGGCAAGAACGTATCGCAACACCAGTCTCCTCAAAGACTCCGTCTCAAGTCTCTGGACACTTTCCGAGGGTAATGCCTAACCCTTTAAATGTGGAAGACGATGTATCTCCAGCTTCTTTTTTCTCATAATGTCTCCTATTTTTGGAAAATGTAGACTGATATAAAGATGACTGCGTTCTGGGTTGTAGATGTAGTCTGCTAGAAGTATGCCGACGTTTCAGAGGTCATCAGGGCGATGAGTGAATCTTCGCCCTGATGATATAGGCAGCTAGCTTAACAAACCAGACTCGCCGCCTTAAAAACCTCAAATCCTGCTTCCCGTTGTCTTCCTGGTTTATCGTTCCTTCTTTTCCTCATATCTTTCCGGGAATTCCCGTCTTCACTACATTTCCATCGCCGCTTTCCAACTCGTTCCAGCCCTTTGGTGTCGAGGTCCATCTTCCACTTGTAGAGACTCAGAAGCCAACAGTCTTTGCACTCGGGGGATGACGTAATCTGTGATTTTCTCTGCAGGATCAGCGTCGTTCTAATGATATTCGTTAACGATGGCGCCGGCGGGTACTGGTTCCTGGAGCATGCCACCTGGAACGGCCTGCAACTCGCCGATCTCTTGTTTCCATGGTAACTCGCCACAAGTGTTTCCTCAGGCTATCTCGCTAAACATTGAACAGTAAAATACGAAGCGTAAACTTTTGGAAGTAAATTATTTTGCCACAGCTCGACACTGAATTAAAAAAAAAATCACGTCTTTGCATCGTCCATAACGTGCCTTAGTAGCCCAGTCGCCTGTCAGAGGAAGTCAATTAACTCAGATCTTAAGTTGAATGAGAAGAAAACGTCGATGGTTTTTGGTAAAATTTTAAGTTCTGTTTTCGTACTAGGTTCATGTGGATAATGGGGGTCTGTATTCCTATCTCGGTGAGGTCGCAGCTCAAGAGGAATGTCCCTAGGTCCACCATGTTTCTCGCCGTCCTTCGGGTGAGTGAGTCCCTTTGATAGGTCCTCAGCCACTGAACCGCAGAGGATGGTCTAGGACGAACAATTTCAATCAAAATACTCCTAAACTCTGAAACAAATAAGAGTTAGTTATCACGAATTATTAAAATACATTGTCCAGTTTATGTTAACTTCGAACTTTACATTGATTTTTTTTTCAAGAAATATGTAAAAGATTTTTAAAATGCGTGGTTTTATTTTGAATATTCTTATTGTTTGACAGAAAACATTAGTGTTTGTGGAATCCAAAGTTCTTCGCAGTTCCTGCAAAAACTTTATCAGTGCTACTGTGTCTAAAAAAAAAAAAACATGTTCGTAACAAGAATTTCTATATTTACGGACCCCCTCGTAATTTTGAGACGATAGTTTCCGATGTAACTTTACTCAAATTATATTTTTGATATATGATTCGAAACAAATATTTCACGATTTAAAACAAATGCCGTGTTAGCCGAGTTAAAATACACGAAATTTCTATTATTATTTAATCTCGAGAACTCTCATTGCTACCAATTCACTTTTGCCGTTTAGAAACTAACCTAACCCGAGAATCTGTCGCTTTACTTTTAATACTTTTAATTAAGTTTTATTTTAGTCATGCTTTGGGCATTTCTGTGACGTCTTTTCCCCCTTGACAGAGAGCGTCCATTCTTTTCCTGTTGGGGCTGGTATTAAACTCTTTGTGGGGTTCAAGACTGGAGACGATGCGAGTCTTCGGCGTTCTTCAAAGGTTTGGACTTGTCTACTTCGTCGTCGCTACGCTCTGCGTATTTCTTACGTGTCGCAGCTACCGAACACCCAAGGTTAGATTTTTCCATCAACGTATCAAATACTTAAGGTAACAACAGGTTAGAAACGATAAATCCATCACAGTTTGGGGCTGAGTGTTCATGTTAGCCTGGCTAACACTTTAAAAATATATAAAAAGAGAAGTTTTTGGTCTCACTGTCGTGGTTCAGTGGCGATAAGTACATTGAAACAGCAGAACCGCTCAGGTAAAATGCATGTTACGACGCTGCGAGTGTTAGCCTCGACTAGGTGGCTAACAATATTTTTAAGATTAGAAGAACGTGTAGTGGGAGTGAAGCCACGATGTTATGAGTCGTGGAGGGCCTCGAGAAGAACGTTGGCGAGTTCATATATTTTTATACAATACGATGATCATTCTTAAAATTAGGGGTGTTTCTTAAGTTTCTGTTCAAAGATGGGATGTCTGAGTACGAATAGCGAGAATGACCCGAGATTCAAACGAGTGACTCCAGATTTGTCGGTATTACAGATTCCTTTTCTTGCGGCATCTCAAGACATCGTAGTCCTGCTTCCTCAGTGGATTCTGATGGTGGGTGTCGTGGCCGGTCACTTGGCCCTCACGTTTTATCTGGACGTCCCCGGATGTCCTAAGTGAGTAATTCATTCGACTGAAG
This sequence comes from Zootermopsis nevadensis, assembly GCF_000696155.1. The sequence goes on from NW_019060416.1 coordinate 596,515, forward strand.
AACGCAGGTTTTTCATGATAACATTTGTCTGCATTTCGCGTCCTTTGTGACGAGTCATGTGCCTCACTTGACGGAAATCACGAACGAAATTTTCCGGATGAAAACGGGAACAGTTTGTTTCTGAGGATCAGCCGTTGAATGGCAAAACTGATGCATCGGAAATCTACGACTCAGAGGAAAACATTGAGTTTGAATATTGAAGTCCTGGAGGAATGGATACTCAGAATTTGATGGGGTTTCGTGTATTTTGAAAATACTTCAAATTCTTGTTTAAATACACGTAAAATACCAAAAATGATTCCACGGTTAATCTAAAGCAACGAATACAAATTGCAGGTTTAATCGCGAGTTAAGTGGTAAGAAGAATCGATCTTTAAGAGAAATTAGAACATCGGAAGATTTTTATTTGTGTTTCGTCTAAAGGTAGACGGACACCACTTACTCGTTAGTGCAAATAGGGTCTTATTGCCCCTCATGTCTTCAGGGGGTACTTGGGCCCCGGCGGTGTTCAGGACAAAGGGCAGTTCAAGGGCTGTGTCGGCGGAGCCACGGGCTATTTGGACCGCCTGATACTCGGGGAGAATCACATCTACCAGCACCCAACTGCGCGGAAGGTCTACGGGTCGGGACCCTTCGACCCTGAGGGTCTTACGGGTAAGTTGTCAGTGGTCCAGCAGATTGACTGATCTTGTAAGAGACGAAGAGATTGAAGTTGGTAACCCACCTCTCCTCTTTTAGGATGCCTGCTCTCGGTGTTCCAAGTATTTCTGGGGGTGCAGGCCGGCACCACCCTTTCCTTCTACAGTGACTGGAAGGGGCGAGTGACCCGCTGGAGTGTGTGGGGCGCGGTGGTTGGTATCTCGGCTGGAATACTTTGCCTCGCCAGCAAGGACGAAGGCTGGATACCGATCAACAAGAACCTTTGGTGAGCCTCACAATTGATGATGATGAACCAGTGGATCAGAGGGCGAGCGGTCTGATATGCGACCTGTGTTTGTCCCACAGGTCGCTGTCCTTCGTACTGGCGACGTCGTGCCTCGCGTTCTTCTTGCTAGCCGCCTGTTACGTGCTTATCGACGTCAGAGGCTGGTGGAGTGGAGCTCCGTTCTTTTATCCAGGTCAGTGCTAATTTCTGCAGAAAAAGTCGAAGCCATGTTGATCCGGAAGCTCCTTTAATCCGGCAAATTGTCTTTAACACGGACACTGCTGAATGCGGAAATAATTCCGCTGGACTTTGTCTTTGAGTATTCCTACCAGTAGTTGGACGGAATTGGGCCCAGACACTGACAACGTGTGATATGCGGAATTTGCATTAAAGTTAATCCGCCTTTGCGCGGACAACTGCATTTTCTTTCGTGGGAAGGAAACTGAAGCCAGATGATTGTCACAATTTCTGTTATTAGCATCGGAATACATATTTTATCTTGTAGTATTTGAGGTTTCCGCGACGGTGAGTCCGAAGATGGCGATCGCAGAAGTGAAACGTTCCCACCGGAAGTCGAACCCCGAATCACCACCTTATTGAGCCAACACAAGTCCTGTAAATTGTTAACACGTGTCGACTCAAATAATATTGAGCCTAGTTCTGGAATCTGGTGGAATTAATCGAAAGTCCAACCAACTCACCGTTAAAGTTACACCCTCGAGACATCACACTCACGAAAATTATCTTATTTTGTCATACTTAACGAAAGAAGGAGGGGTTAGGGTGCTTGTGTCACATTTCCGAACCAGATAGTGAATTTACACAAAATTTCGTAGCCCGGGAATGTCTTTGCAGGCTGTAAGAAACCCATCGCCTCGATAAATGTTATGGACGCCATTTTGTAGTGTAACACGTCTGTATTTATCGCAAGTGTTTTTTGTGTTCCCCAGGAATGAATGCCACTATCATGTACGTGGGACATTCTGTCGCCTTCCGGATGTTTCCCTGGCACTGGTCCCTAGGGACCATGAACACACACTTTATCCTGCTCATCGAGTCCCTATGGGGCACAGCCCTCTGGGTACTTGTGGGTCTTTGGCTTCATAACATCAAATTCTTTTTGTCGCTGTAACATCGTGTGACGTAATAGTACGAGGGCTATTGAACTGGAGCACAGCCGACGAATATCCCAGTCATATTTCATTTTAATGATGTAAGGAATTGAATAAATGAATCTGTATACTTTTGTCTTTGGGGTCATAAGATGATTATTCCTCGGTTGTTCATTGTAATAAACGCTTTATGTAAAGGTTGGACGCCAGCGGAATATGACGAAAGAAAGAATTAGTTTGGGGAACAGTCGGTAAGGAAGGTGTTCTCTTTTCTGTCAGGGAGGTTTTAGCAGCTTGAGTGATGAGATCTGAAGACAGGAATTGGAGATGAAGATGATACTTGATTTATTGACTACGTAAAATGTAGTTACTTTTCCCGTAATTACTGAATTTCGAAATATTTAAAAATGTTGAGATATTTGCAGAAAAAAAATCAAGTGTGTTGTGAGCTTCCGCGATTAGATTCACGAACCCTCGAACCATTAAAACAAGCGACGTTAAGGATTACAACATAATTGTAGCATTTTTTTTTCCGTGTACTGTTTCTTATTCGTAATTTTTCGTATTTCAGACATAATTGTAGCATTTTTTTTTCCCGTGTACTGTTTTTTCTTATTCGTAATTTTTCGTATTTCAGAAGTCGGAATACTCTGCACTTACTCTGTGTTGTCGGATTTAAATCTACCCCATTTGTGACAAGAATGTTCTATCTGAAATAAATTCTGTGGAACACAATACAGAATAAATCTATTTGAAGAGAGAGCAGCACGTAAATGAGTCAATTAGTTTCCATCAAACTTTTATTCTAAAATTTTTACTTTTACTCATGGTAAATTTATATTAGTCTTTATTATGTATTTTTCAGTGATCATATACATTTAATGTTAAAATAGGTCTGTCTTTAAATTCATGTTACGTTGAAATTTTAAGTTATTTTAAAAGTCTAATGTTGAATCGGTCTTTAAATGATGGACAACATGGTTGCCAACACATTAAGAAGACAGACCGTCCTGTCTCGGTCGTGTTCTTTATTCTGATTCCGAGAAACTTTTGAAGATAAGGTATCTATCCGACGTCCCCAAGGACAGGACCTCGGGGAGTTTCTGTGAGCGGGTAACTTTGTTGTTTCATGCTTCGCTGGCAAACCGAGACGTATTTAAAACAAGGGACGTAGCAAGACAGGGGTAGGTTTTCGCGATCAGCCATCTCACAACAACTGTTCTACAGGTAACAGATGGAGACACAACGATCGATAGAAAGACACGTGCTACAGTTTCGAAGAACATCACGAAACTTGAAAATGTAATGGATCATTTTCGTTTAGTACGGAGGGACATATTATTTACGATCTTTTCTGTATCTGACGTGTTGATATTAGTTATAATTAAAAGCCGATCACACTTTTATATGGCAATGAAAATACCCATAAAGTTTTGGAAAAGTGTTGTACAAGAAATTTTGAGATTCATGTAGAATAAAATTTATAATGTACTCATGTAAACCAACCAAGCATTCGGGATTAAATTAGTTTAAAATCGAATATAACACGTTTTGGAGATAAAAGACGTCGAAGTGCATAACCTTCCTATTATGCGTTTATTTTACACGCGTTATGAAAATAACTTTTAAAACAAGGAATATTTAACAGTTCGAAACGAAAGCTTACCTGTTACAGGCTGACAGTATTTAAGTGAGATCACCCACATACCTGTTTCAATTTTGTTGTCTGCAGGTGGAGAGCTGTTTTAGAAATCAGCGTAGTTTCTACACAAATTTGAATCTGATCATGTTGCTTTGGTGTCGTGTTGACTGTGAATTTGGTTCATAGTTTCAACACTGCAAACCAATGCTATTGCTTCAACATTATTTCTAATTTGCATACTTTATGTGGGTTTAAAAAAAGTTTTAGTCTGATGGACGACGTTGCGATTCAGAGCTAAAGTGAACTTAGATTCTCGTGGCAGTGACGATGCCTGTTATGGTCTTAAGGGATGCTGGATCCTGTAGTCTGTCGTATACTGACGTTCCAATGGAGCCTTCTGACTCCGTCATCAGCTTTAATCTGAGGGTGTTCGAGAACAATGGTGTTGAGGAGAATAATTGTACACAAGAGAGATGTTTTTACAGAGGATTGGAGAAAATTTCGTACTGAGAAGCTTTATCATAATGTATGCCTACTCCATATCAGATATTGTTAATGTTGTTAAATCAAGAAAGATAAATTTGGTCGATGCACATATCAATGTAAGAGAAGATTTGTTAGACAAAGGAGTAGATGGTAGATGGGAGGATATTATTGAATGTGCTCTTAGATAACTAAGGCGTTATGGAAAGTGGATTAATCTGGTTTGGTTTAAGATCCAATGACGTTAATTTGTGAACATACAAATTAACCTTCTTATTACATACACATGAGAATGTATTAAATACCTGTGTATTAACTGGAAAAGATGTGCCGCGAAAGAAATCTGTATTGAAGGCCGCATATTTCTTGTCAGGTTTATGGCGTGTTGCGAGTTGCTTCTCGCAGGCGCCGCTATTCTAAGTCACTTCACTCTGCTGTCTGCCTGCGGTTGGCTGAACAAAGCACGCGTTAATGAAACCACTTTGTCATCATGAATATGGAAGCAGCATCAGCCGTTGTGGAGAAGGCTGGGGTATTTTTGTCAACATCATAAGTTGAAAGAACCGTGTCCTTTATTGCTGCTAGTACGGTTAAACGAGTAAACTAAGAAACGAGTGTTCCCGTTATACATCAACGTTCTTTGTCATTTTCTACTTTTCTTATTTGATTCAGGTCTTCTGGACTGCAATGCTATGTAGTCTTGTTGGTGGTTATAAATGTTTCGGTGTAACGAACCAGGTTCATCATCAGCATGCGATTTAATGGGAACAAAATTTTTGGAATGCTACGGTGGCGGGAAAGAAACTGTATTTACTCTTGAATAACTGCTACAAAAGTCTCTCTGAGAGCTTATTCTCAAATATGGAATTCATTTTGTCTTCGCCAATTCCAAAATGAAAGTAGGCATTCTAAAATACATTTTAATTCCGAGATATTGTTAAATGTTTGATAGAACAGAGTAAAGAGGACTAACAATTACATGTATTTAGGTTCATAAATTTCTAACGTGTTAAGACTAGACAGATATCGTATAGGGAATGTAAAATGTGAGCCAAATCATGTCACAAAATAGGTTCTGTATTATATAGTCTTGTAATATTTATCTGTATTTTCCATAAAATTAGTTTTAATTTTGCTCTTTAATTTAAAAATTTTCAAATATTTTTGGTTTTGCGCGCGTTTTGGACAATTTCCAGCATTTTTGTTTTTGTGAAAATTTTCAAATTTTTCAAATTTCTTTCAAAATTCTCCCAACCTTATGCCTTGCAAACCGGTCTCTGTCGGACTGTTTCTGA
>NW_019060417.1:5170-16813 GCF_000696155.1 Zootermopsis nevadensis
CCAATTGTGACGAAGCAGTGGTGTTCTCAATGAGAAAGGACAATACGTTGGATGAATAAATTATATCCTGCATGTGCAGGGCTCTGAAATGCAATTTAAATCAACAAGCCGATTAGCAGACTTTACGGAACCACCATTTTTTCTGTCAGTATGCAAACGATGAAACCAAAACAGACCAACAGCATTCGACTGTGAAAACAAAACGGAATCTTACCAAATTTTCAGAGATATTTCACGACTTCAAATTTCGTAATGGGAACAAAAGCGTTATGCCAAGGATACACTTCACTTCGCGTTAACTGGCCTTTGGCAAGTGACCGAGGATTCCTAGGTCTTCTGCACAAGTGTTTAAGTTGTTTTTGACCATTGCGTGTAAAATATAATATCACGATACTTGTAACATGTTTCAGAAACAGGCATCGTGATATTCCTGGGCGGAGTTTCGTATTAAGTAACCACAAATCGCGCTGTCAAGGTGGGAGAAACAAAGATTATATACAAAAGAAACTAATTACCTGACATGATCGCTGACGGCTGAAGATGCTCTTCTGTCATTTATAGTACTGGATTCCATCAATATTACTTTGTCACTAGTCGTGCCATCTTGATGTTTTGCTTCATAATCCAGATAACTATTACAAGCGTCATTTTGTTTCAACATCCGTGTAATACACCGAAGTGGCTGATTGTCTCTTTCAGCTCTGTCACTCTTCATTCTATAATACCGAAGTTGATCCTCCAGAGCTTGAATTTTGTTATCACGTTCGATGTTTATCTCATTACGTCGTGTCAGTTCACGTGCTGCTGAGTTTAACTCAGCGCCCAGTCGTTCTATTAATAGATTTTTCAAGGTCACTTGAGATTGCAGGTCGTTAAACTCTCTTTCTTTGTTCCTCAGAAGTCTGAACACGTCCTGTACTTTAGTTTCCAAATTCTCCCTTCTGTTCAACTCCAGTTTGTATAATCGGAGTTTACGATCTTTCCACGTAACTTCTTCTTCCCTTTCTGACCCAGCTTTCATCAATGCATCAATTTTCGTCTCCAGGTTATTAAATTTCTGTACAATTTCTGCTAATTCCATTTCATGTTTCCTTTCGTTGCATTCCTTCGCCCTAAAATCTACAGCTTGTTCCATTGCCTTGTGTCTAGGTCCAGCGTCTTCAGCTTCAAACCGCCTTGCACGCAGCAGTTCCTCTTCATAATGTCGCAGTCTCTCATCCTTCCTGGCTAATTCTTCTTGCAGTTCTCGAACACGCTTCTCAAGTTTCACCTACAAAACATTACAACAAATCACAGATAATTGTACTACTCGAGAAAAATATTTAACACACAAACATTTCTTACGTTAGCACGTTCTGCCGTTTGGATATCAGAGAGAATTATGTAAGAAACCATTGTTTCTCCAACAAGTAACAGAGAACCTTAACTTACGGAAGAAATCGCTCTAAAATTAATTAAAAATTTGCAATTAATAAGACGCAAACTTACAGAAATTCGCTGCATATAAGTGGAGAAACTTAACGAAATTAATGATCACACATTAAGAGATATCCAGCATAAACACATGAATAAAAAATATTGCGTCGCTGATATTAGCTGGTGATTTGTTTACTTTTTTGTTGTTATAATACTACTCTTTGCAATTGACGAGTCAGGATATATTTTAATATTCTATATAGTACTCTACACGCTGAACTTCACAGATGTTTTTGTGAGTCAAGGCCCTCTGGAAGGACGATGTTCTCTCAGCAATTACATTTACAGCAGACGAATTAAATCGATAGAAAATAAATAAAACAAAGCTTAAAGCATGTTTAGGCCTGCACAACTTTCGTACACATTAGGCACCACCTACAAGGACTAGGAGCCAGGGTGTATAGGGAACCCAGGGCAGAACGGGGAACTTAGATTTGGAGGCATGTGGAAGGGACAACAACAAAGACAAACACACGGAGGAATCTTGTGTGGATTTATTGTCTATTTCAAATTTATAATGAGTTATTAGTTTAGTTCTAAGAGTTACAGTTTTTTAAATATTAATGTCTTTACAAGAATGTAACTTGCCCCATTTTGCTCCGTACCTGGGGCAAGACGGAGTATGGTTGATATATGTTTGAAAAGTTTTAAGAAGACACACATTATCTATGTAAGATTTGAGGTTTTCACAGCGGTTAGCATGAAGATTTCTGTCTTCTGGGTTGTTGCGCCGTTTAGTCTGGTCGATGTTTACCAACGTTTCAGAGGTCATACTGCCTCCATCATCAGGGCGAAGAATGTTGTTGCCCTGATGACGGAGGCAGTATGACCTCCGAAACGTTGGTAAACATCGACTAGACTACACAGCGCAACAACCCTGAAGACAGAAATCTTCACAGATTATCTAATAATTATGACGTAGGATATAAAAATGATTTAGTATACAATGCAAAATATCGAAACTTACACATTTGAAATCTACTTAGGCCTAATATAGACGGTACACATGCGCACCTCTTCATCATCGTGACTATCAACACCCACACATGAGTTATGGGCCGATTTCAAGCAAGACGAATACCGGATCCACCAATCAATAGACTGCGAATAAACATCGCCACTTTACAGGCACTTGTCATTGTATCCTCTTTTCTGGGAACCCCATCCTGCCCCGAGTATACTCTTTCAAATTAGGATTGTACCATCAAAAATTACACCATGAAAATAAATAAAAATGTTGTGTTTGAGACTTTCAAGAAAACACCTTGTAACATGCATCATTCAACAAAGTGGACATGAATAATGAATAGGTTTAGCCTTCACTGGAAGTTGAGAAAAAAATTGTAAAATGTAGGAGCAAATTTCAGCATGGGCGATTATTTCAGAAAATGTGACCACAAAATGGCTGTGACTGGCATGGCATGACTCTGTGCTGTATGCTAATGGTTTTTCATCCTGTCCCGATAGATTGCAGACGAAATAAAGCCGATACCCTGTTCTGCCCCGGACTTCCCTACATGAATTTAATTCAATATAAACACATTTGCAAACGCTGACGCTGACGATTGAAACGGAACTACAAGGCACGGCATCGAAAATGTTACATCGTCATATACAAAAATGTAAAAACAACTGTATAGTTTAGTAGCAGAAAATTTAGGCTCGTTTATTTCAGTGGCACTGGTGGTAAGTACGTCAATTGAATTGCGATGACCCTCAGGTTCGTTTGGGGCTGAGAAGTAGGATAAATTTCGTTGCCTTGTGTTAGTTACTTATACATACCTAAATATTCTAATTTTCTGAACCACAAAATTTTACATTATCAAAAATATTCGAAATTTTAAAATCCAAATTAAACATTTTATAATTTCCATATTTGAAGTTCCAACATTTAAAAACAATATTCAAAAATATCTTTCCTAAACTAAACTCTCTCAACCGAAGCTAAACAAACCTAACCTAACAAAGCAGATAGGAGTTGACGCGCCACAATAGTTACGCCGTGCATATATTTCCTAACTAATCTATGTAACGTTGGAATGTCTGTGGACCAATGCGTACGAAAATGAATATTCTTAGAAAAGTCGATTGTAAAGTCGCTTGTCAGAGAATAAATCGCCCACGTTCTTTAAGGAAACCGAACGTTCACCACTCCATTCACAAAAGCCAGCGATGGGACAGTCCTGAGCCAGCTGCATCTAGTTCGATCCATCGATTCCTATCTCCCTAAGTTCTATCTTAACGTTTTTCTCCCACTGTACCGAGGTCTTCCTACCAGTCTCATCCCTTCTGGCCTCCCAACCAATGACTTGTAAAACCCCAGCCCCAACCTTATGCGTGTCACATGTTTCGCCCACCTCATCCTCGTCGATTTAATAATCCTAACAATATCAGGTGAGGAGAGCTATTTTTCTCTGTGATTTTTCTCCCTCCCGTTTCAGTCAAAATATCTTCCTCAACACTCTGTTCTCAAAGACACTCAGTCTATGTTCCTCCCTGAAAGCGAGAGACCAAGTTTTGCACCATACAGCACAAGTGACATAGTTCATTTTAACCTTCAGATTTTTTATGTCATATTGGTGGACAAAAGATCTTAGACTGAATGACAGCAAGCATTCCCTGAATTTAATCTGCTGTTATTTTCGTCATAAATCTCATTCAGATTTGTTAGTGTCGTCCCCAAGTAGGCTTAAATTTTGTCACATTTTCGAACGATTTATTAGATGTCCTTATATTCTGGTTCTGCCCTGAATTCTGATGCCTGAGACATTATCATGTACTTTGTCTTTCCTGCATTTATATCTAGACCAAGATCCCTACTAGCCCTTGAGAGTGTTTCTGTGTCGCTTTTGTAGTATTTATGTTATCGCCTAACAGATTAATATCATTAGCAGAGACCAACAGCTTATTTGTCCCAATCAATTCCAAACCACTCTGATATTCTTGAACTTTCCTGATGACATATTCTAAGGAAAAATTAAAAAGCAGCAGCGATAGAGCATCTCTCTGTTTCAGGCCATTCTGAATAGAAAATTTACCAGACAAATGTTTACCTACACGAATTTTGTTAGTGGTTGCACTTAAACACGTTTTAATTTGCCTGAGTAGCCTCTTAGGTAAACCAAATTCAAGCAAAATGATGAAAACATCTTCTCTTCTAACTGAATCATAGGCTTTCTTGAAATCTATATATAAATAGTTGGATTGTCCAGACACTAGAGAAGAAGTGGGAGTATAATGGTACTGGGATACGGGGAACGACCCGTGCTTCAAGTGCCTTGAGCATCTGCGGGTCCGAACTTTTATTTGGCTTGATCTATGGACATTTGGTAGGGCTCCTTGGACGAGGGATCGGCCTGTCGCAAGGCCTCTACCTGTACACAGGACAGCACAACACAGAAAGACGCGGACAGACATCCATGGCTTGAGTGGGATTCGAACCCACGGTCCCAGCGGCACACGGCCCACGCCTCAGACCGAGCGGCCACTGCGGACCCCAGTATAATGGTACTCCCACCTTTTCTCTAGCATCTGGCGAATGTAAGGAATCTGGTTAGCTGTAGATCTATTACGACGGAACACACAGTGATGATCATCTACATTTTCATTGGCACGTGGTGTTAGCCTCGCCAGAAGAATATTGGACAAGCTTTTGTTGGCAGACGACAAGAGGGTGATTTCTCGATAATTATTTCGATCAGTCTTATCACTCTTCTTATGAATTGGGACAATAATAGATTCCTTCCACTGCTGTGTCATTTCAACCTTAATCCACGTACAGTAAATAAGTTCGCGTATCTCAGGACGCAACGTTTCGCCTCCTGCCTTGATCAGTTTGGCCGGAATCTATACTTTTTCAACTTCTCAATAGCAGTCTCCACTTCGCCGCAAATCTATTGGAGATTTCTACCTGGTACTTTCCCTTAAGTTCTGCATCACTGAGTTTTTTTTTTAAATCAGATCTTCCTAAATCAAACGTTTGCCATTCTTGTTAACTGACTGAAAGTCTCTGACTTAATTTTGCCACTACCAGGTGATGGTCGGTATCACAGTCAGCTCCTCTGAAAGATCTGACATCTAATATACGTACTAGCGCGTTGTCTTTTGTCAGAACATGATCTGATTACGTGTGACACAATCAGCAGATGTCCAAATATATTTATGAATATAACGATGAGGGAATTTGTGATTTTGACAATTAGAGTATTTAAAGTTACAGAATTTAGTACTCTGACTAAATTATCGTTACTAACTTTATGTAGAATTTCCTTACGAATACGCGGTTTAAAAATGTCCCTCTCTACCTGTAGACAAACGAGTGTTAATCCGTGGACGATTAAACCACACGGCGAGGGGCATTTAAAATGATTCCCGTGTCTTCTACGGTTTGTATCCGAACACCTGAACTGTTAATTCCACAAAATGTGTTACTGCAGTCGAAGGCTGCTCGCTCTTTATTACTTACACGCCGCTTGAAGGATGTCCCGCACAAACTGAACGTTAACTTCCTCATAATGGATGGAAGATAATTAATGCTTAATCGTACAGCCAACGACTTCAAATACTCTTCACGTTGCGGGCCACAATAATCACGGGAATTAAAGCAGTTCGTTTACAACTAAAACAGCATAAAAACATTTCCATTATTGACACAGTTGCGTTTCTTGTCGATTGTTGACAATTATATGTCATATGTTCTCTTTTAGCTTCTTTAGACAGACTTTATTGTTACATGTTTAAAATATAGCGCGTGCATTTGTGGTAAAATCTCCATCGTAACAACATAAATATTTATCTGAGCAAAACATTTTTTCTAGCAAAAGTTGTTTTGAGTAACGAACCAATATTTCATTCGCAACTCTGTTTTACCGTAAAGTCTCAACCTTCGAGGTAATTAAGCAAAATGTTTTCACTCTTTGCCAGATGAATCCAGTTCACATCCTAACTTTCTGTTTATTTAAGTTCGATTTTATCATTGATCTCTCATGTTCAACTAGATCTCCTTACATTCACTGCCCATTTCAACCGCCTAATACAGTAAAACCCCTCTATATTGGACACTTTTAATTGGAACCAGCGAATATCCTATAATTTTACATGTCTGCAAAACCCTATATCTTGGACACCCCTTTATCCTGGAACTTGGTAACCCCTTTCGTTGTAAGTTGGACAGGTGCATGCATGCATGCACTTAGTTTCAATTCTGTTATGGGAAACGTTTAGAGTTAATATTTTGTTGTTTTGAATTTCTGACTGATGAATACCTTCTACCTGAGAGTGTGAGACATTGAACGCATCATTGGAATGCAGCGAAAGTGAATAGTTATTCTTTTGTTAAACCCCTCACTGGAGTTTTAACTTTGTCAGTTCTGTGCTTGCAACTGAGTTAAACAGTGTTAACAGAAATTGCAATGGTATGCTTTCGCTCATAACCAACAAGGAATGGTTGAAACCTTATTCGGATTGCAGCGAAAATTAGAAAGAGGATGGCAAATTCCAAGATAAAGGCAAAAAAGCAATGTTTTGTGACGGACTTTTTTACAAGAAATAAGTGACATCATATGTTGAGCTACTGCCACAAGTACAATTAAAAAAAATACGTTCTGAATATTTAAAATTTCATTGAGGCTGGGGTGTAATGTGCAACCATGAGAGTGGGTTTCAAAAGATTATTATTATTATCATTAATTCTTAATTCAAGCAAGCCTACAGAGTTAGTGTATGTAAGTATATTATTATTTATATTATTTATTAACTAGGTTACATTGTCGGTAAACGTAAAGTATTGGTGTCCTTCCCTTTGAGCTTATCCATGCAAGTTTAATTTACTGAAAACAAAATTTGTAAAAATTTAATTTACCCTTTTGATTTTTCTTATCAATAATTTTATTTTTGGGAAGGGCTCCATAATACTCTATAATTACCACATTGTCATTACACCACAATTTGAAAGGATGATTTTCCCCTTTCCCTCTCTCCTGGACACCTCTGTAAGTTGGACACATTAACGTGGAACCGCAAGTGTCCAAGTTTCAACCATTCCTTGTTGGTTATGAGCGAAAGCATACCGTTCCAATTTATGTTAACACTGTTTAATTCAGTTGCAAGCATTGTACTGACAAAGTTAAAACTCCAGTGAGGGGTTTAACAGAGGAATAACTATACACTTCCACTGAATTCCGATGATGTGTTCAAAGTCTCACACCCTCAACCATAAGCTAATCCTCAGGTAGAAGGCATTCATCAGTTAGAAATTCAAAACAACAAAATACTAACTGTAAACGTTTCCCATAAAAGCTTCGAAGTTAAGTGCATGAACCTGTCCAACTTACAACAAAAGGGGTGTCCAAGATATAGGATGTTGTGGACATGTAAAATTATGGGATATTCGCCGGTTCCAATTAAAATTGTCCAATATAGAGGGGTGTCCAGGATATAGGGGTGTCCAACTAGAGGGATTTTACTGTATACCGTAATAGACGTTTGAAGAATATGCAATTGTTTGAAACTTTCTTGTAGATTCTGAATGAATGAATAGTGTCTGCATAATGAAGTATCTATTCGGCCTGAATAGGATAACTAAGAAACTACTGCAAACAAGGAACGTGAATGAACGTTTGTATTAAGTTTTGCTTTGAGCATGAGAATGCCAACAAATTCTACATACAATATTATTTCGTGGTAAATAGTACAAGGTGACAATGCATATTTTTTCGTGATGCACGTAGTCTGTAGTTAAATTCCATTTATTTACTATTGCTATTAATATCTCTACTAGTAATAATAATCAGAATAACAATAGTAATAAAGAATTTAATTAAATAATTAGAGTGCGTTGTTAAATATTTTATTGAAAATTTTCTCTTACGTCCATATATCTTATGCATTATGCACTGATAAGCTGATGTGGATAGTATTTTAACAGTGCATCTTTTAGGTAAACTATGAGCGCTAAGAATGCAAATATGTTTCGGTACGGATTTGAGGCCTTCCAGTCTTGTTACTAGGAATCATGATCCGAACACGAATGTTATACCTTTCTGGTTTGTCTTGTGTTGAACAGGTTGCAGTTTCTATTAATTATACCAAACCAATGGTTGCTAGTACTTTATTACTTACCAAGCTTGCAGAGAGTGTTCTGAAACAACTGTGTACTGCTACTGACTTGATGGGTGGATGAAATATAATTCCTTCTTGAATTTGCTATTTAAATGAACAGCTTCGAACTAACACTCTTCGCTTCACTTTGCTAACTGCGGAAACTAAGGTTGTTGATTTACAATTGTTGCATGTCGCAAACCCAATATCAACAAAACAAACTATTCCACTTTTTCTTTAGCATTTGGCGAATTAGAACATCTGATCAGTTGCACATCTATTATGACGGAACACACTCTGATAATCTAATAATAATTAATTCCATTGGGATATGGAGTCACGTCTCCAGAAGAATTTTGGATACAATTTTGTAGGGAGATAATAAGAGGGAGATTCCTCGATAATTAGGCTTACAAAACCGAAATATAAATTCTTCACAGTTCCCTAAAATGCTTTAAAAATGTCGATTTATCAAGAAGTGTAAAGTATCAGAATTATTATTCAGAATATATACAACACTCTTTAACATCAATGTATGTTTTATTAAGATTCTGGGCTACCAACCACGTTTCATCCCTTCAAAATTGTAAAATGTTAATTGTTTTCTGGAATATTATGATGATGTGAACAAACAGAAGTCAATCTAATATTATTTAAAATTGTGTTAGAAAGAAGAGAAACCTGATTTCCTCACAGAAGTTCGTAAATGTAAATGAAGACATGTTAATATAATTATCAATATTAATTATATTCAATTAAATTATGTTATTGTTTCCCAACAGCAAGAAGCCAATGATAGGCAAACACTGATAATACGTACAATAATAATGAAAGTTGACACACAAACTGGTAACTAAACATATATATGTACAATATTAAATATAACAGCCAAATACAGACAAACCCAAAATAGAAACAATATTATACACAAAGAAAAATAAATGAATATAAATAAAAGAAAATAATCCACCTACGGAAATCTAATATAAATGTAAAACGCTAATAAAATAAAAAAGCAAACTAGATCATTTATTAAGAAAACCTATCTAGATCATTTCCTTTCTCGAGAATGTGGCCTCAAAGGAGACAATGTTTATGTTAAATACGTCCAAAGATTTACATAAATCATTTGCAGCGATGACGCACCTGGCTGAAGGACTATGTCCTAACTCACTGTTCACACTAAAAAGTAATAATAAAAATGGGAAACCCTTACCTCTTCCTTTCTTCAAGAGGAAAAGAACTGGATGTCCACCGGAAAGAAAGAACAATTGAATCAAAAGTAATATGGAGAGAGCTGAGGACAGTATCACAAATTCCTTACTTCGTATTAGAAATGTACTTGGGTTATTCTGAAAGGTTTTTAACAAAAAATTAACTGGTCTACGACGCACTTTTTCTACGAGCGATTCAAAGCTAAGTTATTTCCACAATAGAGAAAGCCGTTTCTTGACGGCAATATACACTAATGAAATGCAATTAAGCCCAGTAAATAATTGACGTAACAATTAGTTTCTTAGGTAAAAGAATTGAGAGCATTAATTCAATTCGATTCATTTATTTATTTGAGTCCATAACAACAGCCATAAAAGCCAATAACAGGCAAGCACTAACAACAATACAAACATTACAATACAAAAGCAAACAATGAACTGAATATATAAATGTATAATATTAATTATGATAATAATTCAAATCGTTTATTGCAAAATAATTAACAAGTAATTGAGCTATATAATATGCATAAATAAATTAATAATTAAATTAAAATCAGTTCAATTTTGAACAAACATACAAAATAAAATGTTATACTAATTGAACATTAAAAAGAATTTTGTTTAAAAAGCTGACTGACATTAGTAAGCAAAACAGGATCTTTGTTAGAGATGTCGATGCTCCTACAGACTGCATTGGTAGCAGAAACACATCTGGCAGAGGGACTGGCCTTGAAATTACGTTGTACAGTAAAGGTAGAGTAGTCTCTGATAGACCTAGTGGGTATGCAGAGACTAACTGTATCAAAAACAGATGAGTAACTAATTTCGCCTTTAAAAACATTAACGAGGGAAAGCGCATCCAAAAGCCTCCTCCTTAAATCCAACGATAAAAAATTGACAGTGGAACCACGGTTCCGGAGAATCTGACGTAAATACGTCTCTGTATTTAAATTATATTTAAGCAATAAATACAATGAAAGGAAAGTAACTGAATGTAATGTAATGTAAGGAAATATAATGTCAAAATTATCTAGTCTACGACGCACTTCTTCTACAAGCGATTTACAGCTCAGCTCAGCTCTTTCCGCAAAATACAGAGCGAGTTTTTGACGGCAGTAATGTAACACAACAATACAGAGTAAACAGATGAAGTTTCCTAGGTAACATAACAATTCACGCAATCTGACCATTGTTGTCTGTCTATATTTACACATTGTTGATATGGATTTACACGTTTTCCTAGGTAACAACAATTCCGATTAAACACGACGTTCCATAGGTAACCATTGTTGTCGATTTGTTGACACGGATCTTACACATTTTCGTTCCACATTTTCCTTTCGTTCTTTTGCCGAATGACCCTTAATTATGATAAATTGAAGTAACAGACAAAAGTGAAATAGTTAATATTGCAGAGTATTTGAACATAAAGCATCTGAAGGATCCATGTATTAATGTCATAAAATTACACAACGGGTCTCAAGCAATAATGAACTCAATAAATAAGACAGCGTCGAAAATCAAAGAAGAGCTAAATTCTGAAGATGAAATCAATGACACAAATGAAGGAAAACAAATTAAGACATTGATTCAAGAAAGTATAAAGAAAAAATGGGAGAACAAAATAATGCATGGACAGTATCTCCGAAGTTTGGACAGACAACTTATAAGCAAAGAAGACACGTTTCTGTGGCTAACAAGAGGAGATCTGAAAGGGGAAACTGAAAGCCAGATTATAGCAGCACAAGACCAGGCACTAAACACAAAATATTACGCAACAAAAATACTGAAAAAAGATACAGACAGCAAATGCAGATTATGTCAGCAATTTGATGAGACGACAGATCACGTT